>SJYA01002263.1:177294-252870 GCA_006410615.1 Neotragus moschatus | reverse complement strand
GTGGGATGTTGACAGGATCCAGGCCAGGTGGCGGGATTAGTTTTAAACAATACCTCAGTGTTGGGCTGAGCTGCCTGAGGTGAATTAATTAAGTCCTCAGCAGGAAACTTTATCCCCGTGTCCTGGGTGAACTTCCTGGGGTCCCGAATCCTCCCAGGGAAGGGGGGTTGCATCCTGCCTGGGATCTCCACTTAAGTGTGACCACCGTTGGAAGCCCCCCAAGTGGGCAAGTGGGCCAGTGAGTCCCTGGGAGCCCTTGGGAACACCAACCTGAGGGGAAGAAGAGGGATCTGGGGGAGGCCACGGAGGCAGCCTGGGGGCTGTTGAGAATTCTTTTGGGCAGAGAGAAAAGAGCCAACAAAGAGGGAGGAAGCGGAGCAAGAAGAAAGGGGGTGTGAAGGCCAAGAAGAGAAGGGCAAGGGACAGCTGACCTGAGTCGTGAGAAAGGTGCTGGCAGAGCGCTCCAGAGATGACTGGGAGGGGAGTGGGGGGCACCGGGCCCCCACATAAAGCCTCTGTTTACTCCACAGAGAGGGAGCCCAGGTTGTCTGTTGAGCCTGGGGAAGAAAGGGGCACAGGGGTGGGGGTGGTTCAGGCAGAACAGCTGTTGCAAGGGTGGAAAGGGAAGCAGTTTGGGGACCACTTGAGGGGGTACTGAGCTGCATTTAAGACCTAGCTGAGATTGGAGAAAATGAACCTGTGTTGTCGCCAATCAGCGTGGTGATGTGATTTTCGCCTGTGATTTGGCAGCCCAGAGGTGCAATGGAGAAAACACATGGTTTTCTGAGCTCCTGCTCATCCACCGTCTAGTTTAATCTGTTGGCAACCTTGGCTGCCTCTGATTTACAGATGGGGAAACTAAGGCCCAGGGAGAGGAGACCACGTGCCCAGGGTGTTACAACAAGGAAGTAAGGTCGAGCCCGGCCTGGGGACCTGGACCCTCTGCTTGGGGCAGACCCCCCAGTCCTGGTACCTTCTTCTGGTTTGCAGCTCCTTGCCCCCCACCACTCAGATACTAACTGAGCCCACCACCTTATATGCTCAGAACTGCTCAACTCAGCTTTGCTTGCTCCCTGAGACCTCTCTGCCACGGACCAGGAGGAAACAGAGGCTCAGAGATGGCACGTGATTAGTCCAGGGTCACACAGTATGTGATCAACATCATTAAGATGTCTCCCCAAACTGATGTATAAATTCAACACAACTGCAATCAAAATCTTAGTAGGCTTTTTGTAGACATTGGCAAACTGATTATAAAGAAGATAAAGCAAAGCAAAGAACATAGAACAGTCTAAACTATTTTACAAAAAAAAAAAAAGTAGGAGGACTTGTGGGGCTTCTCCGGTTTCTCAGCGGTAAAGAATCCACCTGCAATGCAGGAGCCCGGGGCTAGAGCCTGGGGTCGGGAAGATCCCCTGGAGGACGGCATGGCAACCCACTCCGGTATTCTTGCCTGGAGAATCTCATGGATAAAAGAACCTGGCAGGCTACAGTCCACAGGCTTGCAAAGAGTCAGACCCACTGCAGTGACTGAGCACACAGCACGCAGAAGGACTTGTGCTACCTAATTTTGAGAGTTACTATAAATATACAGAATTGACTATGTGTGGTTCTGTTCGATCAAATGGAATAGAATCACACATACGTAGTCTATTGATGTTTGGACAAGAGTGCTGAGACAATCAATGGGGAAAGGATGAGTTTTCTCAAATGGTTTGGGAACAATAGGAAACCCATATGAAAAAAAATTAACCTCAACTCTTACCTCACACTATGTTCAGAATACACAAAGAACTTCAATAACTCAATAATAAGATTTTCAAGCTTTTTTTTTTTAACTGGCAAAGACCTGACCAGTTACTTCAACAAAGGAGATATATGAGTGGTAGGTAAGCATATGATAAGATGCAGAAGATCACTGGCTATTCTAAAGATGGAAATTAAAACCACAAGGAGACACCGCTACACACCCACTAAAAGGCTAAAGTTAAAAAGCCTGACAATGTCAAAGTTTGCAAGACTGTGAAACAGCTGGAAGTCTCATGCACAGCTAGTGGGAAACATTGTGTCAGTTTCTTACAAAGTGAAACATGCACAAACCATTCAGTCCAGCAACTCCACTCCTATACATTCACCCAAGAGAAATGAAACACTTGTGAATACAGTGAAACACACAACGACCAGCTCACAAACATTATTTGCAATAGCCTAAAACTAACAGGGAAAAACAGACGTTTATCAACATGCAGAAGGTTAAGCAAAATTTTATCTGCTTTCACATAGGAATACTACTCAGCGATAAAAAGGAAACGTATGCATCCAACAACATGGATAAAATCTCAAAAACATTCAGTTCAGGTCAGTCGCTCAGTTGTGTCTGACTCTTTACCACCCCATGGACTGCAGCATGCCAGGTTCTCTTGTCCATGAGATTCTCCAGGCAAGAATACTGGAGTACCTGTCCAACACCAACTCCCGGAGCTTACTCAAACTCACGTCCATTGAGTCAGTGACGCTGAGCAAAATCAGTCAGATGCAAAATAGTACACGCTACATGATTTATATAAAATTCAGGAAACTGAAAATCTGATCTATAAATGATGGGAAATAGATGATTGATTACTTGAGGTGGGGAGTGGTGGGAGAGAGACTGTCAAGGGGCATTGAGAGGAATTTCTGGAGGGATGGAAAACTCTATATCTTGATTATAGTGATGCTTACATTGCTATAATACTTTGTCAAAGCTCATCAAAATGTACACTTAAAATGTATGCATTTTATATATAAACGTTATACCTCAATATTTTATTATTCTTTATTATGCTATATAAATTTTATATTGGAGAAGGCAATGGCACCCCACTCCAGTACTCTTGCCTGGAAAATCCCATGGACAGAATATTTATATATTATAATAATTTTGTTACAATATAAAATTATACTTCAAAGTATTATTTAAATTGTCAACATGCAAAAAATTAGAACTCTGCAGACCTCATACTTACTTCATGGTTTTTCAATTGTTTTATTTATTGTTTGGGTAGATGAATCATAATTTTGAAGACTCTGAAGGCTTTAAGCTAGCCCTGAAGGCTGGGAGATGCCAGCACTGAGAATAGGGAGTCAGTTCACCTAGGGAGTGTGTCAGGATTAGAGGAGAGGGAGGAAAGGAAGACACAGGACAGACAGACAGACAGATCCTACTCAGAGCTAATATATGCTGTTGATGGAAGGATAGATGGGGAGAGAGATGAAGTGTCTGTGAGAGTGGCTGTGGGTGGGAGCCAACCCAGACCAGGCCTTGGCGAGATGTGACCCACTGGCAGGTACACACATGACACACACTGACACACATGGTGAAACACACAGAGCAAAACTCGGCAAACTCCAGAAAGAGAGAAGGAGTGAAGCAAGGGCCCCCAGACACACACACACACAGCAGGAGTGACTCACAAACAGAAATTCAATAAAGCTCCTCTGGAAAGCGGGAAGCAGAGCGAGCAGCTGACCGAGGTTGAAGCCAGATACAGCGAGAGGAGAGGGAGAGGGGCTCAGACACACAGACAGGCGAGATTCCGACACAGCCCACAGGAAGGGCATCAACACAGACCCACACAGGCCAGCCCACCCAGGCTCCAGCACCTGGAAGATGCTCGGTTTCCGAAGCCAGTGGGTGAATTCATGGGAGGGGAGGTGGGTTTGAAGTCACTGAGCAAATGAGAATTAGAATGAGAAAAACCAGTAAGTGTGACCTGTGAGACACACAGCCACAGTTGCGACATGGCATGAGGACCAAATCTAGAAGGACAGTGAGACAGTAAGAGAGACAGTGGGGAAAGGAAGGAGACTCAAGTCAGAGACTCAGAGGGGCGGATACCTGCACACGGACGGACAGACGAACAGGTGCTCCGCAGCCCGACATGGGGACCCCGGACAAGCGAGACAGAGGGGGGCTGTGCGTGGAAGCCTGCTTGCCTTCTTTCCTTCCTTGCTCCCTCCTCCTTCCTTCTCTCCTTTCTTTCCGCCTTCTTCCTTCCTTCCTTCCATCTAGCTATCAGAATAATTCACAGCAATCTGATAATGTGGATCCATATGGGAGAATATGTTAGAAACCAGGATTGAGGGTAATCCTTCCTGCAATTAACTCTTTTCAAGTGGAATATATTCACACTATCACTTGGATAATTAAAACTTTCCCGAAGAAGGAGAATGAAAGAAGAAACAAAGACGGAGTCGGAGAGAGGAGATACCCACAGACTGATACGTCACCCATTTGTCCATCCATCCTCCCGCACAGCTACAAACATTCCTCAGCCTCTCCTCTGTGCTGAGAGGCAGTGAGAACTCATAGTCGTCCCTGCCCTCCAGATGTTCATGGTCTGATGGGAAAGAAACACGTGCCTCCAACACACCCATGTGCCTTGCCGTCTGTGATGCTGTACCATGGGGGCTCTCAGGGGAGAGGGGACACTGGACTTCACCAAGAAGGATGAGATGCCTGAGTCAAAAGCAGCTTTGCTGTTTGTCTGGAAGACCAAGAGAAAGGGCATCTGTGCAGAGGGCCAGCTTGAGCAGAGATGCGGAGTTGGGAAACAGCCCATGCTCTCCTGCCACTGCAAGAGGGAGCTTGCCAGGGAGGGCAGCGGGGGTACTGACTCAGCAGGGGTCAGGCCAGTAAAGGGAGAATTTTGCCAAATGGGAGATTTAGGGAGGTGGCTGGGGCAACTGCACCCAGTGCGGATAGGAGGGGCGAGACTGGAGGTCGGCATTCAGAAAAGACAGCGATGGACTCCTGGGGACAGAGGAAGGGCCCCGTTTGTACCGGAAAGGACCTGACAGCCCTGTGGCAGTACTGGGTGTGGCCAGGACTCAAGAAGACAGCCATGACTTACTCGGGGCTGAGAAAACCAGTGTGGAAATGGCAGGGAAGAGTCTTCAGATGTCCATGAGGAGCCCCCATCGCCTACTCCCCTGCTCAGGTACATGGATGAACAGCTCCCTGTTCAGGAACTGAGCTCTGGAGAGCTTCAGCACTGGGTGTGGGAGGGTAGGGGTAGACGGAGGGGAAACAGCCGAGAAGTGGCCGAGGGATAGGAGGAAAGCCAGACGCATCCAGTGTCCTGAGGGAAGACAGAGCGTCTGGAAGCAAAGCTAGGCACCACAAGCTGGCCTACTGATGGGCCAGCAGAAGTGAGCAGACAAAGGGCACATGGGGCTCGGCAAGCAGGAGTCCATGAGGGCTCGCTTAGGTACCACGATGGACTCAGGGCCGCTGTGGTCACGTGCAAAGGCCTAAGTGGGGTGGGGGCACAAATAGAGGCAATCAGATCCGAGGGTTCCTTTCCTGGCTCTTGTATGGCTGGAGAAAGAGAGGATGGAGCAAGAGAGAGAAACAGTGGACAAGGTCTCTGCTCGTGTTGGAGGAAGGTGGACCCCGAAAGAGGGGAAAGGATGGCTGTTGCCAGGGCAAACGTATGGGCCACAGAAAGGAAGAAGAGCTAAGGATAACTGAGAGACTTGGAGGAAGAAGCAGCCAGACTTGGAAGATGGAGGCAGAGAGAGAGTAAGGCTTGGATTCTTGTTCCTAGAGGTGGAGGCTGGGGAGCATAGATGAGCAGGGGAGAGGATAAAGTCTGGTCTGGCTTGGTGAGCCTGTGATGCGGGCGGCATGACTGAGTGGGGACTGCAGATGGATGTGGCTGGAGCCGTAGGATCTGGGAGAGGGGGAGGCCAGCACAGAAACGATGGGCATTTGTGTAGAAGAAGTCTCTGAAGTCATGGAGTGGACGGTGTGGTACATGAGAGCACTTGGAGGGGACACACAGCCCTGGGAAGGCTCAGCCCTGGACAGATACAGTCCCAGGGAGCACTGCTAGGGAAGATCAGGAGGAAGAGCAGGAGGCTGGTCTGAAGAGATGGCCAAGGGAAACCGTACACTAGCATGCACACACACACACAAGAGTGATGCTAAGAGTGACTTAGAGACTTCAGAATTCCCCCTCTCTCCATCATCTAGCATTTGATCACTGGTCTTTCTTCCCCTGGGATTCCTTAGAACTCATCCTGGGGCTTGGGAACTCCCATCCTCAGAGTGCTCAGGTGCCTGATGGATGTCTGCTGGTGGATAGATGGATGATGGATGGATGGATGGCTGGTTGGCTGGCTGGCTGGTACAGTCATCCAATCATCCAGCCACACGATGCCACAGCAGGGGCGAGAGGATGGGAGCTTGAGGAGCCCCTCGGACGGAGAGTTTGCAGGGAGGGGGAACAGATGGGCCGTGGGTAGCTAAACAGGAATATTCAGAGACAACTCAGGGCTCCTGGCTGCGGGTCGGCACTGGAGAAGCAGTGACATTCTGTGTTAACGGGAACAGGAAAGAGGCTGGTTGGGGGCGTGGAGATGACGAGATGAGTGTGAGGCACCTGTGGTGGGGAACAGCCACACTGGCTCCAGTCTGTGGCTCGAGACAGAGAAGGGGATGGGGCAGTCTTGAGGTGCAGGAGGAGGTTGGGGTGTCCTCCCAGAGGGCGGTAGGTAAGTTTGGACGCAGGCCAGGTGGTGTGAGAGGAGGGCCATCGAGGAAGGAGAGGAGGAAAGACCAGACAGACAGACAGATCCTGGTCCAGAGGTCACCTGACATGCTGCGGACAGATGGGTGGATGTGCCAGCAGGTGACGAGTACATGGGGTGATGGAGGGGCTGGGAGCCAACCCTGGCCATCTCTGGAGAGATGGGACTCACAGACGTGTACAAGCACACACACACACACATACAGAGAAACACAGAGAAAGAGCAAAACTCCACAAGCTTCCAGAAAGACAGAGAAGGAGCTGGAGGGGAAAGCAGCAGGCGCACATGCCCGAACACACAGCCACACACACACACAGAGCAGGAATGACAGAGACCCTCTCGAAACAACATTCAGTGAGGCTCCTCAGGAGAGCGGAGCGAGTGTGGCGGAGCGAGACGAAGACGGAGGCGGCGGTGGGGGACATCAATAACAAAGTGAAACGCTAACACGAAGGGGGCAGGTGGGACCCTCAGGCCAGTGCGAGATACAGGCGCACGCGTGTGCACGCGCATGCACACCCGCACAGATGAGCAGGTGAGGGAGCGAGGAGTGGGAGGAAAAACCTGCCACGGAGCCTCAGAGAGAGGGGCCCCTGTGATCCTCGGCCCACCCCGAAGCAGACACCACTTGTGACCCTCAGGGCAAGGATCAGATCCGGAAGGGAGAAGAAATAGGCAGGTGGAGGAGAGANGCTCAGGTGCCTGATGGATGTCTGCTGGTGGATAGATGGATGATGGATGGATGGATGGCTGGTTGGCTGGCTGGCTGGTACAGTCATCCAATCATCCAGCCACACGATGCCACAGCAGGGGCGAGAGGATGGGGGCTTGAGGAGCCCCTCGGACGGAGAGCTGGCAGGGAGGGGGAACAGATGGGCCGTGGGTAGCTAAACAGGAATATTCAGAGACAACTCAGGGCTCCTGGCTGCGGGTCGGCACTGGAGAAGCAGTGACATTCTGTGTTAACGGGAACAGGAAAGAGGCTGGTTGGGGGCGTGGAGATGACGAGATGAGTGTGAGGCACCTGTGGTGGGGAACAGCCACACTGGCTCCAGTCTGTGGCTCGAGACAGAGAAGGGGATGGGGCAGTCTTGAGGTGCAGGAGGAGGTTGGGGTGTCCTCCCAGAGGGCGGTAGGTAAGTTTGGACGCAGGCCAGGTGGTGTGAGAGGAGGGCCATCGAGGAAGGAGAGGAGGAAAGACCAGACAGACAGACAGATCCTGGTCCAGAGGTCACCTGACATGCTGCGGACAGATGGGTGGATGTGCCAGCAGGTGACGAGTACATGGGGTGATGGAGGGGCTGGGAGCCAACCCTGGCCATCTCTGGAGAGATGGGACTCACAGACGTGTACAAGCACACACACACACACATACAGAGAAACACAGAGAAAGAGCAAAACTCCACAAGCTTCCAGAAAGACAGAGAAGGAGCTGGAGGGGAAAGCAGCAGGCGCACATGCCCGAACACACAGCCACACACACACACAGAGCAGGAATGACAGAGACCCTCTCGAAACAACATTCAGTGAGGCTCCTCAGGAGAGCGGAGCGAGTGTGGCGGAGCGAGACGAAGACGGAGGCGGCGGTGGGGGACATCAATAACAAAGTGAAACGCTAACACGAAGGGGGCAGGTGGGACCCTCAGGCCAGTGCGAGATACAGGCGCACGCGTGTGCACGCGCATGCACACCCGCACAGATGAGCAGGTGAGGGAGCGAGGAGTGGGAGGAAAAACCTGCCACGGAGCCTCAGAGAGAGGGGCCCCTGTGATCCTCGGCCCACCCCGAAGCAGACACCACTTGTGACCCTCAGGGCAAGGATCAGATCCGGAAGGGAGAAGAAATAGGCAGGTGGAGGAGAGAGGAGAGAGTCAGGCCGCGGAGCTCCGGACAGGCAGCCACGTGCCAGTTCAGACAGACAGACAGAAGAGGGCCCACCCACTGGGGTCACACAGACACATCCTGGAGGACAACCCTGAAACCAGAAGCAGCGAAAACAGCAGGAAGGGATGTCTGAGCGCAAACTTCCACGGCAACTCTCTCTGTCACAGTGAAAAAGAAAAAGCAGCCTATATGTCCTTCCACAAGAAGGGAGCTTATCAAATGCATGTGACTGTATTCTGGATTGTGCTCTGGAGGGGATTTTTAAAAGAGGGTGCATCCTGGACTGGGCTAGCAGACTGGCTTTCTGGGTGGGGATGTGGAGCATTCCCAGTCTGTAGCTTTTGTTGATTTCTGTGGTGTAAGTACAACTGCCAAGGCCAGTTTCAAGCTACGAAAGAGCTATCACTGGACAGAGCTGGGAAGAGATGGCTGGTGTTGGCTGTTGCAGCCGGAACTAATCTCCAGCACAGAGGCCACGGGCCAGCGTGCTCATGAAAGAGCTTGAAGACTGGCCATTGGTTAAGAAAACTTGCTGGCAAAACCTGGGAACGGTAAATGGCATGTGTATCTAAAACACTCTGTCCCTCCCCCACAGAGCAATTCCATTTTACGTAAGTAAGACGAAATGGACAGATGCACATAGACTGGGTCCCAGTGACTCCTCTAGAGCAGGCTGGGGGTGGTGGAGGGGCAAAGAGACTTCGTCTTTCCCAGCATGCTTTAAATTTTTGCAAAGAAGACGCCTTCACATCTCACATGTACAATTAAAAACTGCTAGGTTGGCCAAGAAGTCCATTCAGGTTTTTCCTTAAGATGTTACCAAAAATCTTGAACAAACTTTTTTGGCCAACCCAGCATCGTTTTAATCAGAAAAGGAAGAAAACTGGAGAGGAGAAAAGGGAGAATGAGAGGAAGGAAGAGGAGGAAGGTGTCTTTAGATCTTTGGTCTGTCTGTCTATCCAATTCCATTCCTCAATCCCCTCCCCTGTGCTTTGACACAGAGAAATCGGATGCAGGCCTTGTCCTCAAGGAACTCACAGCAGGGAACACAGAGCTGGTAGCAGACAGTGAGTCGATGATGCTGGTGGGGTCTTCAATGCATGATACCTCAGAAGAGAGGGCCTGGAGGGGACTCAGAGACGTGGGGGCGTCTCTTCCACATATAAAACCACACACACTGATACTCAGAGTGACATGTAGTGGAGCTCCCTGTGCTGTGCGGTATGCCCCTGTTTGTTCTATCCATCTAAACTATAGCAGTGTGTACTTGCCCATCCCAAACTCCCTAACTGTCCCTTCCCTCCAATCTTTCATCAGGAAACAGGTTCATTCTCTAAGTCTGGGGCACTTACCCCTATATTTTACTCCAGATAACTGCTTCCTCATGGACTCAGCTCCACCAGGATACAACCTGGGTTGTGAAGTCTGTCCTCAGCAGAGCATCCAGCAGGTGTTCAGTGCATGCTTGTTGGATAGATGGATAATGAACGGGTGGATGGACGGACGGGAGGAAAGCAGGGGGAAGAGAAAGGGGAGGAAGGGAGAAAGACCAATGAACGGATGGACAGAAGGCAGTGTGGCGGTGCCTTGAGATGCTCCAGGCCTGCACTGATTTCAGATACGCAGCTGCATCAGGGGCAGAGTCCAGGCAGTGGGAGAGAAACAAGGATGCCAGCCAGAGGAGCCAGGCCAGGCCAGGGAGCAGCGGCCCCACCCCTGGGCAGAGCAGGGAGGCGGCCAAGAAGGAAATGAAAGGACGAGGACTGGCTGTGCCTGGAGCTCAGTGAGCAGCGTGTGTGCAGACAGGAAAATGTATGGACAGATGTGGTTTACACGAGGGACGCTGGCCACATCCTTGGGAGGGAGTGGGTATGGACACGTACATAAACCACGCACACACAGTGAGACGGACATGAAGTTAGAGAAAATACCACAGATCCAGAAAGAGAGGGCTGAGGGGTGGGTGGCACGGGCGGACAGTCACTCNGACAGATGTGGTTTACACGAGGGACGCTGGCCACATCCTTGGGAGGGAGTGGGTATGGACACGTACATAAACCACGCACACACAGTGAGACGGACATGAAGTTAGAGAAAATACCACAGATCCAGAAAGAGAGGGCTGAGGGGTGGGTGGCACGGGCGGACAGTCACTCCGCTGGGAGGATATGCAGACTCAGAGCAAAATTCACGACCCCTTGGAGAGAAGGAGGGAGCCTGGCTGACAGAGATGAAGACTGGGCAGAGAAAGGATAGAGGGCAGAATCCTCAGTGAAGCAAAGAGGAAGGAGGCGGCATGGATGGAGGAGCCTTGGGGTGCACACAGGCGGTGGCACACAGGAGGCGATGGCTGGAAGCGGATGGATGGATGGACACTCGGGGCGACAGGGCAGACAGAGTCACTTAGAGACACAAGTGGCTGACATGTGGGTCAGACAGACAGACAAAAAGGGACACATGCAGTAGGCTAAGGACAAAGGCTGAAAACCTTCTAGAACTATGCTAGCACGGGAGTCAGTAGCCATGTGTGGTTCTTGAGCACTTGAAATGGGACTAGTCTGAATCGAGATCTGATGCAAGTGCAAAATACACACTGGATTTCAAACTTTGCACCTTAGAAAGGTAAAATAATTCATTAATAAATATTTATATTGATTGCATGTGGGTACAATGATGTTTTCAATGCATTGGATTAAATAAAATATTTATTAAAGCTAATGTCATCAACAGACTGGTTCCAAATAGGAAAAGGAGTACGTCAAGGCTGTATATTGTCACCCTGCTTATTTAATTTATATGCAGAGGACATCATGAGAAATGCTGGGCTGGAAGAAGCACAAGTTGGAATCAAGATTGCCGGGAGAAATATCAATAACCTCAGATATGCAGATGACACCACCCTTATGGCAGAAAGTGAAGAGGAACTAAAAAGCCTCTTGATGAAAGTGAAAGAGGAGAGTGAAAAAGTTGGCTTAAAGCTCAACATTCAGAAAACGAAGATCATGGCATCCGGTCCCATCACTTCATGGGAAATAGACGGGGAAATAGTGGAAACAGTGTCAGACTTTATTTTTGGGGATCCAAAATCACTGTAGATGGTGATTGCAGCCAATTAAAAGATGCTTACTCCTTGGAAGGAAAGTTATGACCAACCTGGATAGCATATTTAAAAGCAGAGATATTACTTTGCCAACAAAGGTCCATCCAGTCAAGGCTATGGTTTTTCCAGTAGTCCTGTATGGATGTGAGAGTTGGATGGTGAAGAAAACTGAGCACTGAAGAATTGATGCTTTTGAACTGTAGTATTGGAGAAGACTCTTGAGAGTCTCTTGGACTGCAAGGAGATGCAACCAGTCCATCCTAAAGGAGATCAGTCCTGGGATTTCTTTGGAAGGAATGATGCTAAAGCTGAAACTCCAGTACTCTGGCCACTCCATGTGAAGAGCTGACTCATTGGAAAAGACTCTGATGCTGGGAGGGATTGGGGGCAGGAGGAGAAGGGGGCGACAGAGGATGAGATGGCTGGATGGCATCATCGATTCAATGGACATGAGTTTGAGTGAACTCCAGGAGTTGGTGATGGACAGGGAGGCCTGGCGTGCTGTGATTCATGGGGTCGCAAAGAGTCGGACACGACTGAGCGACTGAACTGAACTGAACTGAATAATTATATCAGAATATATTTAAATGTAATATGCATTACAATTTATTTGTTATATTATATATAAATTATATAGATCTATATAAATAGGATTAACTCATTTGATCATAGTGATTTTCCTATGATATTATCTCCACTTTGCATGCTCAGTCACTCAGTCATGTCCAACTCTTTGAGACCCCATGGACTGTAGCCCACCACGCTCCTCTGAGCATCGAATTTTCCAGGCAAGAATACTGGAGTGGGTTGTCATTTCCTCCTCAAGGGCTCTCCACTTCACAGGTGAGTAAATCGAGATTCAGAGAAGCTAAGCGATTTTGCCGGGATGAAACAGATGGTAAGAAACGAAGGTGGCATTTAAATGCCAAACAACCTGGCTCCAAATGACCAAGTGTTCACAGCTATGTTCACTGTTCGACCTGCTCAAAATCACCTGCTGATATGGATCCACACCTGGCCTCCTCTCATAACACGATCTTTCTTTATTCTGTCTGCCCACTGCCCTCTGTATATGCCTCACTGATACTTAATCTTGCTGTGCGGTGGTTTCTTTCCATCAAATATATCTCCCTATAGCCATTTGCTTTCCCAACCTCTGCCTCCCCTCTGCCCCAGATGAAGATAATTAAGGGAAAAGCTTCCTATATCTTATTCTTCTTTAGAAGCCTTGAATACAACACAGTGATGGGTAGACTCCAGTGAACATTTGAAAGAGGAATGAATGAAATAACTTTAAAATGCGGCCAGTGTATCTCGTGGCACTGGACGGAAAACATACAGAAGACGTACTTCCTGGAGCAGCTAAAGGGATAAGTGGGGAGTGCGTGACTGCAGTGTGCATAAGGCACCAGGGTTCCTCTGATTTCGTGAACTGGTCAGGTAGTCCTCAGGGCTTAAGTCAGCTCTTAGGCATGCATGACCACTATTCTAAATTCCTGGCCTACAGGATTTTAGTTTGAAGAGGTTAAAAGATTCAGTCCCAATGAACAGCATGTAATTATCATGGAAGTTCATGAAGAAAGAGATAATTCAGGATGGTAACTGTTAGGAAAGGAGGTAAGATTAAGGGATATGTACATTTAGGTGAGAGGAGAGAGATTTGGAAAATCATTTGAAGGCACAAAAACACAGAGGTGCACCCAACAAGAATCAATTAATGTGTTGACGAGCTTTCTGAATCCCGGTCTACCAGTTGCTTGCATTTCTCATTGTAAAATACTAGTTTCCTGTAAAAAGAGTCTAATGTTTGCTCAGTATAAATAATTTTTCTAAAGTTTTATTATTCTTAAAAAAATTATTGAAATCTGAGAAATGCGGCACACCTAAGAAAAAAAGAAAGGAAGGAAGAGAAGGATTTCCAAACATTAAACTCCAACTTTCCAGATTAACTAGATTTTATCTGACACACATAAGGTTGAAAAAAAAATCTGCTGTGTTTCTTACTTGATTGAAAATAAAAGGAACCTGTTTCTTCTCTCCCACTTTCATAGAAGATATGGGAAACGTTGTCGTCCCAAGAGTTTCATCCATAACATAGTTGGCGTCCATTAACGTGATCTGTAGAGAGTAAAAAATAGAGCACAGATATCAAATTTTTCTGGAATCTTTGGAAATTATATCTAAAATCTCCACCACACTTTAAAAAAATGAAAAATTTCAAGTAATATTTAATAGTCATTTGAAAACCTAAATATTCTACTGGTACTACTTTGTCTTTTTTGAGTTTCTAACATACTCATTCATTTTTTCACTCTCGTGATTGACCTATTCATTATCATATTCTGAAAAATGAAATTTCTCCCCTCTCAGAGGAAATGTTATTTTGGAACATGAGAAAGAAGTTAATGTAGAAAACTCATGCAACTGTTGGAAAAGATTTATGTGAACTTATTTTAAAGCTAAGTATTTCAAATTTAAGAAAATTAACTTATTTTAACGTCCTAATCGGCAATATTTTATCCATTGTACTTGGATCCTCCCTTTTAAAACAGAAAGAATGTTTTCTCCAAAGTGCAATTGATGGGCACGGTTTAGTCACTAAATCACGTCTGACTCTTGTGACCCCATGGACTGTAGCAAAGAACATGGTGAGGATTAAAGACTCTAGCCGCTCCTAACTTCTGCATTTGGACGCTCATGTAGCTTGATGGGTGGCAGCTAGAAGCTCATCTACCATATACTGACAGCTGTCCTCCAACTACCTAACTGAGAAAGATGAAGGCAGTGAGAGGAAACATTTGATGCTTTCAAGCTCAACTTGAAGATAACCCCCCTCAGTGACTCACTTGACCCCCACTGACCCACTATCCCCCAGTGGCTCACTTACCTCTAAAACATTTTCCTGATTAGGATCCAAAATGAATTCAAAGGTCTCATTCCACACGGGGTTTATGTCATTATTGAAGTGTCGTGTTCTCTTCCTGCTGTCAGGGGTTGAAGAGATGAAAAGCTCCACATAGGGGTCTGGAGTGTCAACTGTAGACATTAAACACAAGTGAGAAGGAAGCAAAACTGTGATTCATTCTGATTTGTTTTTATTGACATGTGTTATCAGGTTATTTTCAATGAACCTACAATTACCTATTTGAAATGTCTGAGACCAAATAATATATAATGGAAGAACGCCGTAGGTTACATGCTTTCTACATATTACGCCCCTGTACTTCCCAACAGTCCTTCGAGATGGAATCATTTATTAGGTGACCTATGCAGAATTCCTCTGACCGCCTAGAGGTCACGGTCACTGCAATCACCATTTCAGTCCAACTACAGACAATGATGACAATCTCATTTAGCCACAACATAACCTCTACCCCAGAACTACAATGGTGACAAGATTATGAGCTCAGGATCATCATGATTGTTTGTATTAGAAAAGTTACCCAACTATGTTATTTGCCAAACCAAATAATGAAAGCCAGTGTGACATAAATACTGTTTAAGGTTATAAGGCTGCCTTGGATGGCTGTTCAGGTTGTACACTGAAAAACTCTAAGGGGAGGCATTTACAGTAGTAATCAATGCATATTTCTGTATTTATTATGGTACTTAATCAGATGGAAGTGAGTGTATCAAGGAAGTGACAGCTTTTTCAGTGGCATGTGAAGCCCACTGAGTCAGGACCTGATATGGTTACCCTTTTAAACTGAGAGAAATGACTGCAATGAACTGTTTAAATTTCCTCCCTCTCTCTATATATATTGCATAGCAAGGCAACTGACCCTGTGTGTGGAAATGTTGATCATTGTCTCCTGAGTGGCTCCTCTGAATCCTCATCTTACACTACTGCACTTTTCCTACAAGACTGTGAACAACGTGAGGTTAGGAACTCCTCTTTGTATCTTCAGAATCTAACAACTATCACAATATTTAAGGTCCCCTAACTTAAGGACTCAGCTTTTCTCTTTAACACATCCTTTCCTGTGTGGCCATTATAACTCATAACCACGAAAACCAGCCATCGAGTGATAACTAACAGGATTTCTGCTGAGCACTTCACACGTGGGAGTCTCATTCTAATCTCACAAAACAGCACTATAAAGTACTTTTAGTGTTGAGGCAACAAGAAATGAGAAATGTTAATATCATACAGCTAGTAAGTATCAGAGAAAGACGCAACTGCGACGGTCATTCTCTCAATGACATCATGCTCCTAAGTGCTACTGATCTGATCATAATGCGTGGCTTGCCAAGGCAAGAGGGGCTGGAAAGGAGTTCTGGAGAAGAAGAAGGGAGACAGGAGGAAGGGAAGAGAGGGAGAGTGGAAACGGAGAGAGGGTGAGGGTGGAAAGAGAGAAAGAGAGGTGCAAAAGTTCACCCAGAAAAAGAAGCAAACACTGAAAACAAAGCAAAAGCAAAAACAACAGCTCTTAAATGACTGGCTTTCCAAGAATAATTTTTTGAATAATTTTTAAAAATATGCTTTGTCCTTTTACAATAGTTATGATCAAATAATGTAATTAATGCCCATCACAGCTCTTCTCTGTGGTTATCATACTTTTTAAGTGGGCTTTTTTTTTTCTTTTTTTTTTTTTTACTGTTAAGTAAGAAGATCTGCAAAAGAAGAATAAGCATTTGGGATTGTCATTTAGTTAATTTTTCCACTTGAAGTTTATGTATCATTGGTCAAGGGCAGCTGAGTCTTAAAACTGAGAGTATAAAATAAATGCCTAGGGTTTTGATTACATACACAGAACTTTGACCCTCATTCCATAAGACCCATAATCAGATCTATAGAGAGCTTGGGGATCTGCATTTTTAAACAGCTACTCAGTTGATCTGAGGAGGTCATGTCTGTTCACACTTTTGCTATCTTTCTTTTAGACAGAAGGAAATAGCTAGCTATTTTCCTTGAATTTATGTATTTCTTCATATTGAGATATAATTGATACGTAACTTTGTGTAAGGTACACAATGTATTGGTTTAGAACATTTATATACAGCAATTTCTAACTTGATGCTTTTCTCTCTCGACAGGTCAATGGTAGACAAATTAGAAAACAGAAGACTAGGCAGAAGGATGGAAGAGAAGATGGGCCAAAGAAGAGAAGGACATGCTACAAGGGGATTCCACTCACTCCTCGACCAAGAGATGACTGTTCCTTTTCCTTAACCATATTTCTGCCATGTCACCAGTGCTCAGGGCTGCAAACCACAAATAAAACGACATATTTACAATAGCAAGTAGAGGACTTCCCTAGTGGTCCAGTGGTTGAAAATCCACCTACCAAGGCAGGGAATACGAGTTTGATCACTGGTCTGTGAAGACTCTACTTGCCGTGGGCAAATAAGCCCATGAACCCTAACTACTGAGCCTGTGTTCTGGGGCCCAGATGTCACGACCAGTGAGCCCAAGAGCCACGATCACTGAAGCCCCTGATCCTAGAGTCTGTGCTCCACAGCAAGACAAGCATCTGCAATGGGAATTCCATGCACTGCAATTAGACGGTAGTCCCTACTGGCCACAATTAGAGAAAGCCCACATGCAGCAAAGAAGACCCAGAGCAGCCAAAAATAATGAAATAAAATTATTAGGATAGCATGAGGTGGAAGATTATAAAGAAAAATACCTTTCCTTTTCTGAGTAGAAGTAAATACATGCTCTTAAAGAGAATATGCAATGGCACCTCACATTAAATGTATAAAAACGTAGCCCTTCCTCATCCCATAAGTTTAGTTTTTTATGGGACTAATGCTCTTTCCCCGCCCCCCTGAAATATTAGAAATGAAGGAAATAGCAACCCACTCCAGTATTCTTGCCTGGGAAATCTCATGGACGGAGGATTCTGGCTGGCTACAGTCCCTGAGGTCGTAAAGATCAGACCTAACTTAGCAACTTAACAACAAGAAAATATTGGAAAACAAGAAACCAAGCAAAAGCTAATCTTGGAAAACAAAAACTATGCCAGGAAGGGGAAATAAACGTGGTAAATATCATTCACTCATTCAACAAATATTTGGGTGCCTCCTGAACGCCAGGGACTGCCCATCAAGAAGCAGTTTGAGAGAGCCAAACACGAAAGTGCAAATTTGAAACGTGGAAGTGAGTCAAATGCTAATAGCCTAATTTTAGAGGCAAGGAAGACAAGCAGCTACACTAAACTGGTGACTAGTAACTCAGTCACCCAGGTTGTTACACATACATAATGTTAAATCGTAGGTGGAGAAATGGCCTTATGAGGTCTGATCTTTATTTGACTCTTTGAAAAAGAGGAGGGACAGGTTTACTCCAAACAAGAAAGAGAAAGCAGAAAGTGAAGTTCTTTGTGAGGAACTAGATAAGGGCAGGAAGCAACAAATTGAACCGGCATGAATCAATTAGTGACATTACCATCTTCTCATTTTGGACTCTCATTGGGTCATATGCTTTTCCAGATTCTAACTCTTGCAAAATAATTAAGAAAATACCATATGACATGATGCCAGCCCTGTGTTTAGATGTCGGAACATCGACAGATTTTTTTTTTTTTTTTTAATATTTTGGCAATGCCACATGGCATGAGGAATTTAGTTCCCCAGTCAGGAAGTGACCCATGCCCCTTGCATTGGCAGTCCAGTTTTAACCACTGGACAACCAGGGAAGTCCAACAGACATTTTTTTTTTAATTTTTATTTTTTAGTTTGTTTTGCTTTACAATACTGTACTCATTTTGCCATACATTGACATAAGTCAGCCATAAGTGTACCTGAGTTCCCAATCCGGAAAAATTGAAATCTGGCGCAAAGCTGTCCTTTTAGATTCTTATGTTTACTTTTTAATACAGTCAATACTCTAAGCATTTTTGTCAAGACTGGTGGTTTTTCCAGTTGTACTTCATTAACAAGACACATCACAGAGGAGACATCAAAGGTTGCTAGACAGTGGAAAACCACTGACAGCTGCAAACCGCGATACTACAATCCGCTTCACTGCTTATCTTTCCAAGTTAAGAAACAGCTGCAGCAGTGGTGGACAACATGGGATGAAAGGAAGTCTTAAGAAGCTATTTTAAAACTGGATTAAGAGAATTATATATCTCAGCTCACTTAAGAAAAAAAACAAAACCATAATCTATCATCTTCATTGGCAGGAAGCTTTGAAAGGGGACATCAGTCCATTTTTGATAGCAAAACTTAGCCCATACTTTAGAGTAATTCCTAGAAATGCATTAAGGGGAGAAAAAGTCAAACACATGAAAAGAAACTTTATTTCATGCCTTTGTGAATTAATGCCTATCAGATTAACAGGGTGTTGTTGAGTCACTGATTCAGCTTCACCTTGATTAGCTCCAATGAAATGGGTGGTAAAGATGCAATGTGTGGGCACAGACTTTCTTACATCGTATCCTTTTGTTTGAATCGTGACTAACAAAAATGTTGGGGATGTGAGATATAGATCTTTTTTTGCTCCCATAAAGATGACATGAAACTACACGCATCAGAAATAACTTCAGAATTCCTGGGTTGTAAAACTTCTCATAAACTTCAATAGTTGAAGGAGTGCCCGCCTAAAGTCATAACAAGGCCATCTGTCATTTCAGCTTTGTCTGAGTCATATATTATATGATTCATCACAGGAGCTGGTGGCAGCTTCCAAACTCCAAGTTTGATTTCAAATATGCTCCGTTTGCTTTCTCACATCCACTTTGCTCAGTATCACCTTAAACCCTTTGCTTCAAATAAAGATGCCCCATGTGCTGTGCATGGTTGCTTCAGTCCTGTCCGACTCTTTGCAAATCCATGGACTGTACTCTGCCAGGCTCCCCTGTCCATGGGATTTCCCAGGCAAGGATACTGGATTTGACTGCCATGCCCTCTTCCAGGGGATCTTCCTGATCTAGGGATCAAACCCGAGTGTCCAGAGTCTCTGGCATGGTAGCTGGATTCTTTACTGCTGAGCCACTGGTGAAGCCCAAAGATGCCCCATAATGTTACAATTCATGTGATATATACAGCAAAACAAACAAACAAACAAAAAACCAAGGGAAACCCCCCCCCCCAAAATCTACAGTAAAATAACCCATTCTGGGGACTTCCCTGGTGGTCCAGTGGTTAATTCACTTTTCAATGCAGAGGACTCAGGTTGGATATCTGGCCAAGGAACTAAGATCCTACATGCCTCTGAGCAACTAAGCCCATGAGCTGCAATTACTGAGCCTCCGTGCCACATCTGAGAGTCCGTGCACCACAAAGAAAGATCCTGCATGATGCAACAAAAGGGCCAAGTGCTACATCTTGGCCAAGGCAGCCAAATAAATAAATAAATAACCCCATTCTGAATAGCCGCAATCCACTGACAATGAGCTTAAAGTAGTGTTTCCCAAAACACAGTCCACTAAAGTATCTTCACAGAATCACCTGGAGTGATAAAAGGCAGACACCTTACATTTTCAGAGTCTTCAGCATGGACCTGGAAATCTGCATTTTAACAACTTTATCAGATGATACTTAGGCACACAAGTTTGAAAAGTGGGGTTTAGAGTACATTATGACAATCATGTATCACCAGCTTCCCTGGTGGCTCAGATGGTAAAGAATCCACCTGTCATGCAGGAGACCCGGGTTCAACTCCTGGGTCAGGAAGATTCCCTGGAGAAAGGAATGGCAACCCACTCCAGTATTCTTGCCTGGAGAATGCCATGGACAGAGGAGCCTGGTGGGCTATAGTCTATGGGGTTGCAAAGAGTCGAACACGACTGAGCAGAGAGTGCACACATGACAACCAAATAAAGAACAATGGTATAACAACACCCACAAAAATGTAGAAACATTTTGGCATTGAGAAGTCAACAAGCTCACCAGACTTCGTCATGGAGTTATTCTGCCTGTAGACTATATTAAGCACAATAAATTAATTCATGTCTGTTTCTCTCTAGCCATTAAATACATTTTCAAGTGACCAAATGAAAACAAATCCAAGAATAAAGTACATGAGGGTGTGTGAGCTGGCAATCTATTTAAGGTGATGGACTAATATTCCAGTGTTCTGCTTCAGTTGTCACCAAAGTATGAATGCCGTAGTAAGACCAAAAATTAAATAATAATTTGTTGAAAAAATGCCTCTGAATACTATTCTCCAATGGGGTCACTCCTTTAAACATTTATGATTTAGGAATAATAATTAGATGGAGAACTTAAAGCTTTTAAACTTAAAGGTTTAAAAACATAAATGTTTTATGATGCCAACCTTTTCACTATTTCCACACTTTTTGTTGTTCAATTGCTAAGTCGTGTCTGACTCTTTGCAACCCCATGGACTGCACCACACCAGGCTCCTCTGTACTTCACTACCTCCCAGAGGTTGTTCAAATTAATATCTGTTCAGTTGGTGATGCTATCTAACCTTCTCATCCTCTGCTGACCCCTTCTCCTCCTGCCCTCAATCTTTCCCAACACCAGGATCTTTTCCAAAGAGTCAGCTCTTCACATCTGGTGGTCAAAGTATTGGAGCTTGAGCAACAATCCTTTCAATGGATATCCAGGATTGATTTCCTTTAGGATTGACTGGTTTGATCTCCTTGCCGTCCAAGGGACTCTAAGAGTCTTCTCCAACACCACAGTTTGAATGCATTAATTCGGGGCTCAGGCTTCTTCAGCGCTCCCTGCACTATGCCAGCTCATTTACTAATATAAGCCCTGGGAAAGTGATGGTTAGCGCCACTATAAACATATGAATTTTGGTAACAGTTTAGTCCCTGTCTTAATGTAATATTTTTATTGAAGGATAAGATAGATGCAGAAAAATTATTAATAGATGATTTTAACCATATAGTTTGGTGAATTTTCATAAAATGAATTCATCCATGATACCACTGCCCGGATCGAGATACAGAACAATATAAGCATTCCAAAAGCCTTCCCCATCTCCTCCAGAAGGGTGACCATTACATTGTCACTAGAGAATATTTTTACTTTTATTTTTATCCTTATATAAATAGAATCAAGAACAGTATGTACTCCTGTACGTATCAGTCTGGCTTGCTCTGCTCACCATTAAGTTTGTGAGACTCACTCATATTGACAAGTGTAGAATAACACATTCATTCATTATTAATTTAAACTGTTTTACTGTTGGAGCATTTCATAAAATGTTTATCCATTCCACCGTTAGTGGACATTGGATTGTTTCTACTTTGGGCTATTACTAATGGTGCTGCTATGAACATTCTTGGACGTGACATTTGGTGCACACGTTTTTATGTTTCTGATGTGAAATTCCTAAGAATGCAATTACTTGGATGTGGAATTAGTATGCCTTTGCACATCCAGATATTAATACTCACATGGCAGAAATCATTCTCAATATTTAATATTGTCAGTTTTGTAATTTTAAACATCTGGTGGATATGTAACAATATCTCATTGTAGATTAAATTCACACATCTTTCATGACTATCTGAGGTTGAATAATTCTTTACGTGTTTCTATTGGTCTGTTGTATATGTTCTTGAGTAAAAGACATACTCAAAATCTTGTCCAGCCGAGTATACAGAGTGAAGTAAGCCAGAACGAAAAGCACCAATACAGTATACTAACTCATATATATGGAATTTAGAAACATGTTAATGATAACCCTGTATGCGAGACAACAAAAGAGACACAGATGTATAGAATGGACTTTTGGACTTTGAGGGAGAGGGAGAGGGTGGGAAGATTTGGGAGAATGGCACTGAAACACGTATACTATCATGTAAGAAATGAATAGCCAGTCTATGTTCGATACAGGATACAGGATGCTTGGGACTGGTGCACGGGGATGATCCAGAGAGTTGATATGGGGTGGGAGGTGGTGGGGTAGGTTCATGTTTGGGAGCTCATGTACACCTGAGACGGGGAAAAAAAAAAATCTTGTCCAATAAACTTGGCATTATTTATTAGAAATGCTGTCTTTAACCCTTTAATACTACAATATAAACATTTGATTAATCAAGCAGTTGTATAAGTGTTTATGGACTTACAGACTGTCTACTGTATTCATTTAAGCTTGTAGCAACTCCAATTAGTATTATTACAGTTTATAATAAATAGTTTTATAATAAATTATTATGATAATTATTGTTGCATTTTATAGTAAATTATTATACTGTAAATTTATCATTATTATTTTATTTTAGCACTTTAAAAATGTCATTCTGTTACCGCATGGCTTCGATCTGGTCTGTTGAGGAATTTACTTTCAGTTTTTTGCTTTTCTCTTGTTTAGTTGTTCAGTAGTGTCTGACTCTTTGCGACCCCATGGACTGCAGCACTCCAGGCTTCCTTGTCCTTCACCATCTCCCAGAGTTTGTTCAAACTCATGTCCATTGAGTCGCAATACCATCTAACCATCTTATCCTCTGTCGCCCCTTTCTCCTGCTGTCAATCTTTCCCAGCATCAGGGTCTTTTCCAATGAGTGGGCTCTTGCTATACTGAATATGGCCTTCCCCTCTGGATAAGCTTTTAGGATGTTTTTTCTTTGCCTTTAGTTTTCAACAGTTTTAATGCAATATGCTTAATATCTGATTTTTTTGTATTTACCTTTGAGTTCATAACAGCATTTTTATCAGTTACAGAAAATTCTCAGCCATTATGTCTTCAAATATTATTTCTGCCCCATTCTCTTCCTCTTCCCCAGAGATTTTTGAATCATACCCCAGATATTCATTATACTTTAATCAATATTTTATTTCACATTTTGTTTTCTGTATTTTAGTCTGGATACTTTCTGCTGGCCTATTCAATTTACTAATTCTCTCTCTTCAACTTCCTTCAGTTCAGTTCAGTCGCTCAGTCGTGTCCAACTCTTTGTGACCCCATGAATCACAGCACATCGGGCCTCCCTGTCCATCACCAATTCCTGGAGTTCACCCAAACTTATGTCCATCAAGTCGGTGATGCCAGCCAGCCATCTCATCCTCGGTCATCCCCTTCTCTTCCTGTCCCCAATCCTTCCCANGTAGGTTCATGTTTGGGAGCTCATGTACACCTGAGACGGGGAAAAAAAAAAATCTTGTCCAATAAACTTGGCATTATTTATTAGAAATGCTGTCTTTAACCCTTTAATACTACAATATAAACATTTGATTAATCAAGCAGTTGTATAAGTGTTTATGGACTTACAGACTGTCTACTGTATTCATTTAAGCTTGTAGCAACTCCAATTAGTATTATTACAGTTTATAATAAATAGTTTTATAATAAATTATTATGATAATTATTGTTGCATTTTATAGTAAATTATTATACTGTAAATTTATCATTATTATTTTATTTTAGCACTTTAAAAATGTCATTCTGTTACCGCATGGCTTCGATCTGGTCTGTTGAGGAATTTACTTTCAGTTTTTTGCTTTTCTCTTGTTTAGTTGTTCAGTAGTGTCTGACTCTTTGCGACCCCATGGACTGCAGCACTCCAGGCTTCCTTGTCCTTCACCATCTCCCAGAGTTTGTTCAAACTCATGTCCATTGAGTCGCAATACCATCTAACCATCTTATCCTCTGTCGCCCCTTTCTCCTGCTGTCAATCTTTCCCAGCATCAGGGTCTTTTCCAATGAGTGGGCTCTTGCTATACTGAATATGGCCTTCCCCTCTGGATAAGCTTTTAGGATGTTTTTTCTTTGCCTTTAGTTTTCAACAGTTTTAATGCAATATGCTTAATATCTGATTTTTTTGTATTTACCTTTGAGTTCATAACAGCATTTTTATCAGTTACAGAAAATTCTCAGCCATTATGTCTTCAAATATTATTTCTGCCCCATTCTCTTCCTCTTCCCCAGAGATTTTTGAATCATACCCCAGATATTCATTATACTTTAATCAATATTTTATTTCACATTTTGTTTTCTGTATTTTAGTCTGGATACTTTCTGCTGGCCTATTCAATTTACTAATTCTCTCTCTTCAACTTCCTTCAGTTCAGTTCAGTCGCTCAGTCGTGTCCAACTCTTTGTGACCCCATGAATCACAGCACATCGGGCCTCCCTGTCCATCACCAATTCCTGGAGTTCACCCAAACTTATGTCCATCAAGTCGGTGATGCCAGCCAGCCATCTCATCCTCGGTCATCCCCTTCTCTTCCTGTCCCCAATCCTTCCCAGCATCAGAGTCCTTTCCAATGAATCAATTCTTCACATGAGGTAGCCAAAGTATTGGAGTTTCAGCTTTAGCATCAGTTGTTCCAAAGAACACTGAGGATTGATCTCCTTCAGAATGGACTGGTTGGATCTCCTTGCAGTCCAAGGGACTCTCAAGAGTCTTCAACACCACAGTTCAAAAGCATCAATCCTTCGGTGCTCAGCTTTCTTCACAGTCCAACTCTCACATTCATACATGATCACTGGAAAAACCATGGCTTTGACTAGATGGACCTTTGTTGGCAATCACTAGGAAGGCATTATCTTGAACATCTGGGGATGCGTATAGCCCACAACCCAGAATTTTTAAAGTTCAGTCTACTTCTTATCCACTCTCATCCAAAACCTCTCAACTGAGAGCCTGGGGTGTTTCCTTGGCCTCTTTATTTGGCAGTTCTAATACCCACTTGTCTTGTCCTCTTAGCACTGTGATCCTGCCAGCAACACTGCTTTGCTTTTCTCATAGTTTGTGTGGGCTTCTTAGCCTGTCGCCTTGCATAAATTACAAATTTGGCTCCTACACATGGTGCAGGTGCTGACTTCCGGGCTTCTCGATGCTTCTCTTCTCTCGGGGATCTTGCCCCTCAAATTCTAACTGACTTGGTTCTGAAATCCAGCTTTCATATCCCCAAGTCCTTTGAGATTGCCAGAGTTCTAGTGGATTCTTCACTACTTGGCCACATCTCACATCCCCATCACCCCTACACCCACTGAGATTCCACAGTGGATTGAGCAGAATACTGGACCTAATTCAATGACTTCTCTTCCCACTGAGATCTTAGTCCCTCAAATCCTAGTTGACTCAGCGGCTTTTCAATCTTTCAGACATTTAAAAAATTAATTTAATCTGTATTTTCTAATTGGTCTTAGAAGAAAGGAATGCTCCATGGTTAGTTGCTTCAGCATAGTCCAATGATCATTTAACTAGTAACTTGAACAAACATATAACTAACCCCTATTCTTTTTTATTTCCATCCTCCATGTGGTTGTTCAAACATTTACTGCTTTTCTCGAGTCACCTACCCTATTCACTATTTCTCATCTAAGAAAACAACTCGGGTTCACACTTCCCTAGGAAAACAAGAAGGAGAGGATTAAATGTTCTCTTCTAGTTTCTCTTCCCCATCCCTCACAATTAAAAAAAATATATTTATAATAGGAAATTGTATTTATTCATACTTAAATTCTTCCCTGATGTCTTAGAAGAATAAGTTTCCATATACTTTTTTCTCAATTTCAGCTATTCTACCTCCTTTCAGAGATTTCTCAATTATTTATCTCCAACCTCAAATGTAATTTGTATATATTTGCGTGGGCATGGCTACTTCCTTTCAACCTATAAATACAAACAAACATTGATTATTCTAAAAAACAAACACAACTTTAATTGATTCTTCCAATTCCTCAAGATCTTTCCTCTCTTCCATCAAAGTTTCTGGAAAAATAATATAGTTTATATTTACTGCTTCTAAGTCCCATTACCCATAAACTCCTAACCTATTATGCTCTGCCTTATTTTATTACCATAATCAGCCTATTCTCTCTTATTTCACAATTTTATTGAGATGTAATTGACAAATGACATTCTGTAAGTTTGAGGCATACAATATGATTCTTTGCTACACCTACCTACTGCCAAATGATTACCACAGTTGAGCTAGTTAACACCTCCATTTCCTAACATAATTGCCTTTTCTTTTTTATGGTAAGAACATTTAAGATCTACTTTCCTAGCTAATTTCAGGAACATAAACAAGTTTTTTTTTTTTTTAATTTTAGATTCATTTATTTATTTGGCTGTGCCAGGTCTTAGTCGTGCCCCGTGGGATCTAGTTCCCTGACCAGGGAAGGAACTCGGGTCCCCAGCACTGGGGACACAGAGTCTTAGCCACTGGACTACCAGGGAAGTCCGAGAAACAAAGTACAATGTTATTAGCTACACTCAGCATGCTGTACATTACAGCCCCAGAACTTATTCTTCTTATAACTGCAAGTATGTACTTTTTAACAAACATTTCTCTATATCGACCTCCTCCTCTTGTTAACTCCTGACAGTTACCATGCCCCTATCATAACTTCAATGTAAAATTCAGTAAGCTTTTTTCTCAATTTTCATTTGATTTGGCATATATACAATGCCCTTTATGCAATTATCTTCTTTTGTGTCCAAAATATCTTTTTTTTTTTTTTCTGATTCCCTAACTACATCTCTGTTTCCTCATTGTATCTGAAATCTTTTACCCCCAGCTTACCACTAAACTATGGACTTTCTCTTCATTGGTCTTCCAATCTCCATTAGAATGTTTTAGAAGAAAGTGAACTCTAAAAAATTTAGTGCTAACGTAGTCAAAAACATTTGAAAAGGAATTAACACAGCTACTTATACAGTTTTGGGTTGTTTTGTTTTTTTTTTTTGTGGCCCTATCACATAGCATGTGGGATCTTAATTCCCTGCTGCTGCTGCTGCTGCTGCTGCTGCGTCGCTTTAGTTGTGTCTGACTCTGTGTGACCCCACAGACGGCAGCCCACCAGGCTCCCCCATCCCTGGGATTCTCCAGGTAAGAACACTGGAGTGGGTTGCAGACCAGGAAGCAAACCCATGTCCCCTGCAGTGGATGGACAGAGTTCTCACCACTGGACCACCAGGGAAGTCCTATACAGTCTTAGGAATACTCAGTGTGCACCCTTCAAGTCACACGGCACATATCCATCCTATAGGATAACTGTTCTCAGATCCTCTAAAGCCAGTCATCTTCAGGTTTAAGTGGCAGTCATCATACCTTCCTCCTTGCAGTGTTAAGGAAATGACAAATACAAGGTTCTTCATTACACACCCATATATCAGCTATTGCTAAGCAGTCCATTTTGAATTTTTTTCCCTAAATGCAAAAGGAAAGGAAAAAAAAAGCAAAACAAAACCAAAAAAAAACCCTGAAAATAAAAATGTGCTTTTTTCCTGAGTTTCTTATTTTATTGAATAGTACCATCATTTCTAGCTGTTTGAGGCAGAAACTTGAGAGTCATTCTCTTTTGCTCATAGCTCTTATTTCCAACGTTTACCTATTTCACCTTTAGCATGCTGGCTCCTCGGTTCCTCTCAAAATGTCACCTACCCAGTTCAACTAAGCCCCCTGGACTAGTCACATAATTTTGTTTGTTGTTTATCTTCCCACATTCAAGCCACTCGCCGTAATGCTGCCATACTTGTCTTTGTGAAACACTTTTGACCTTCAGTGCAAGCCTAACCACTGTGATAACAGGCCTACAAGGGCCTCCCCATCTGGACCCCAGGTTTCTTTCTGGTCAGTGACCCTCCTCCAACAGGCACTAGAACATTCAGGCCATGGAGCAAATCTGGAATCCACATATTTCAAACACGCTGCACAGTCACATTGACGGCAGAAGCATCTGTTCTATCTAAGAGAACATTGCTTCTCTTTTACTTAAGCATATCCTTGTGCTTTCATTGGACTGTTTAGCTGATAACTAAACACTAATCATTCATAACTAAATGTTATTCATGTCTTTATCCTTGTCCTAAGACTATCCAAGATAAGGGTCACTTCAAAGATGCATGGAATGAGATGTCCTCTCCATGCTTCCCTTATCTAGTTCATAAGTCAGCTTCTAGTTTCCTCTCGAGTTACATTGGGCACTGCCAATCAAGTCTCCTAGTGGCCTCATCTTCATAAAATAAAAATAATTCCACATAATCTTTAACTAGCTCCCAGCAATACTGTAGAAGTGGCGACCTTTATTATAGGCACAACCATCTCTCCTCTCTAACTTCTTTCCACTCTTTGTTAATATGTTTCATACTTCCTAGCACTTTGTCCTGCCCCATTTATTTGTATCTTAATACACAAATATCAATGTCAGTTATTTTTTTCCAAGTGCATTTGAATTTAACTTTTATTTCCAAGTAGTAAACACAAATATAAATGAATAAATACAAAAATCTTCAAATCCCAGAGTTCCTTCCTTAATAACTCAAAAAATAGGGCAAAGTGCTAAGGGTTTATGAGTAGCAGTCCCTACTCCCTCCAGAATGGGCTCAAAATTAGAATTGTTATGGCTATAGGTGCTGAAGGGTAACCCCTGCAAATTGCTGGAAATGCAGAAGCTGGAAAAGTTAGTGAAGAATTCAATGTGGTTTAGAAAAACAGATCTTTGACAGTGATTCTATATAAATTGGGGAGAGACGTGCAAAACCTTTATAATTAAGGCAGCATTGTCTGGAACTCAAATAATTATAGAATGCTTTTTCTTCATTTGAAATTATAAGGCCATTTTATTAACACTGTTTAGGGATCCCTTTATCAGGCAGAGTCTCCAGTTTGAACACCTCCTATTTTTCATTTTCCTTTTTTCTCACAGCCTCTGATCTTGTGTGGTGTCTTCTCAGCGTCACATGTTTCCTTTTGAAATGAACATGAAACTATCAGAGTGTATCATCAGCCAAATGGATGTCAGAAAGAAAGCCCAATAACATCTACTCACAACTGACTTGGTACATTTTGTACTAATAACTGACTTACTAGAATAAGGAAGCAAGTTACCAGCTGGCATATAGCAAAAACGACTTATTGTAAAGAATGCTGGTGTTGATGCAAGAACAAAGATACATGGAAAATGACCCAAAGAAAGCGAAACGTAGATCTAAAACAGAACAGCAAGTTTTGTTGTTGCCTGCATTGCCCTCTTAATTAAATCTCTATGATATCTTTTTGGAAGAAAACAAAAATATTTCTGTTATCAGTATTTCTTCTTGGAATGTTTTAAAGATTCATAAACTAGGGCTGTTTCTTGGAATCCCTTTAGGTTGGAGAGAGTAGATCTCTAGAAATTCTTCTGTAGTATTATAAATCATATTAATATATTTATGTCATTAATTTTAGCTATGTGGATTTATCGATATATTATATGTATACATAATTCCACTCTATACAATAATAATTCTTTTTCATTAAAACAGGAGTTCTTAATTTTGACATTACTGACATTTGAGGATAGATAATCCTTTGCTCTGGGGCACTATCTGTGACCTCTAACCACTAGAAGCCAGCAGGATCTCCCAATTGTGACAAGTAAAAATGTCTCCAGGGACTTCCCTGATGGTCTGATGGTTAAGACTTCATGCTTCCAATGCAGGGGATAAAGGTTTGATCTCTGGTGAGGGAACTAGTATCCTACATGCCTCACAGGGTGGCCAAATCAATTTAAAAATAAAATAAAAAATAAATCAAGATTAAAATGTCTCCAGACATTTCCCAATGTGCCTGGGGCCAAAACTAATCACCAGTTTAGAACCACTCCACTAGAGGGCATTATCCTTGCTATCTGATATTTATTCTTGGGATAAATCATTAGAAATTAGCCAAATTCCCTAAGTAGTGTAATTCAATGGGCTATGTCAATCCCATTTTTAAAATATTTTCTTATATTTTTCCAAATTGAAATATCCCACATCCATATCCATTCCAGACATCAAAACTCTACTTAAGTTATAAAACCCATCTATACCTCTATTCAAGCTGTAAAGTCTTCTCAGAAGCTTACTGTCAACACTTTTCAGAATCAGTAATACCGTGCAATCTAAACACACAATCTCTGAGCTATTTACACTTGTTTCATCTTCCCAACTACGTTATAAATAGCTCAAAGGCAAAGCTGCTGCACGAATAGACATCAGCATGAGACAGGCTTGAGCTCTCTCTCGCCGTGGGATGTGGGGATATTCATTTAATGTCTTTAAACAAATCCCTACATTGGTAAAATTAACGACATCACATATCTCACAGTGCTACCGAAATGGGTATATGAAATATAAAATCCTAAGAACTCTGCTTAGCATTTTTGTTTATTCATTTAACAAACACATTGCGTACATTGTGCATCAAGCACTTTTCCAAGTGTTTCACAATCTCATTTAATCCTCATTAAAAAATGTCTAGGAGGGAGGAAGGATAAATTAGTTTAAGGTTAACATAAACACACTACCATTAACATATATAAAATAAATAACCAACAAGGACCTCCTATATAGCACAGGGAACACTTTGTAATAACCCATAAGGGAAAAGAATCTGAAAAAATAATGTGTGTGTGTGTGTGTACATAACTGACTCGGCATGCACTGATAACATGAATGATGCTGGGATAAGCACTGGGTTACGTGTGACATTTCTTTTCCAAAGTTGAAATTTCAGAACTGTTATTTCATTTTGCATCTGGAAGTTTAGATTACGCTTTGAACACCAACTTAAAATAATTTTGTCTAGGATTTTATCTAAAACATTTTACGAAAAATGTACTGCTACATCAGATGAGGAGTGAGAAGGTAAAGTGCTTCCAAAGAGAAGTAAAATCTACAAAACCCCTCATACCAGATCTCAGTGAACTTTAGTTATTTCAATCTCTGCATCATACAATTTTCTTTTTAAGAAAAAAGTTAAAATATAAACTATACTAAAATAATATTTATGATAAGTGTCTTCCCATAAATTTAGACCAGCAGAGCCACTGTCTTTGAAATGAAAACTTTAACAGTATGCTTTTCTTTGGAACTTTAAGAAACATTTAACCTGTTTTCTAATTTAATTCCCCTACATACCAATCACAGCAGTTCAATATATTAATAGAAGTGGTATATGATTTTGGACAAAGAGTGTCTACTTGGCACATAACAAGAAGGTTATCATCACTCAGCTGTAAAAAACGGTTTTAAAAATTGAGGGTTTTTTCCTTTAACTTTAGAAAATTAAAGAGACTTTGTAGAACACGGAGGTGTTAAATAACATGTATGAAAAACACAAAAAGTTTTTTTAAGATGAAGAAGCTCAAGTATAAGATATATATACAGTAAAGAACTAAATGAGGGAATTCCCCGGAAGACTAGGTGAGTAGGGTCCACTACCGATAGGTCTCAAAAAAATAAAAAGAGAACACATGGGTTGTGTCCCTACTCCTACTGGCAATGTGCTCTTCACCTTGACAGGAACCTGCTAATAAATTATCTCACAAAAGCATGGCTGCCAAATATGCCACTGGAATATAGCTCCATTTATCTGATAGAATAAACGTGGTGAAATCCACCAAGGATCCAGCGATGTTAACAAAATATCATAAAATTGTATCATTCACTACCTTTACCTAAAACACACACATGTATACCTGTAAACAAACAAAACAATCCCTTGAAATTTAGATAGAGAGGAAAAAGACTAACCATACTCCCAAAACCATTTGACAGCTTAATAAATTGCATGACATGCTAATTAAGTTCTAAACAACAAAGCCTTTCTAATACATTTCTATTTTCCTACCACATAGAAAATACTAGATAAGAGATAGGAGACAGATGTGTGTGTTCCAGAATACTTTGCTCATCTTGAAATTATTTTCCATAAAAAGCCCACTGGGAAATATTTCAGAATTTTTAGAGTCATGGGTGGATACTCAAAAATATTATAAAAATATTTAGTAAACCAAAATTCATGTTCAACCACAACTGATGTTAGGGAAAAGTTTGATTCAGAAGAGATGACAACAGCAGTGCCATTTATAAACAGAAGTATTTCCAATTCCATAATTAATCCAAGAGAAGATTAATTATGTTATAAATCAATCCAAGGTGTTACAAGTTTGAAACCTATGAAAATTTTGGGTAGCTATGGGTAAAAATAGCAGAAGTGTTTATAATCTACAAAAATGTAGTATGAAATTGTTTTTTTAATTCTCTCTCTAGTGAGGCAAAAAAGGAAGCAATATCTAAGTAGAAAGGTATAGTTGTATATATTTATGCATTTTATTCATTCACCCAAAATTCTCTAAGATCTTCCAGACTCAAACACTTATTTTCTAAAAAGTAAGAAATAGGCCCCTGCCTTACAAGTACATGTGACAAGTATTTTGTGGGAAGGGGTTGTTTTTGTTTCACTGGGGGGCCATGCCATGTGACTTATAGAATCTTAGTTCCCAGACCAGGGATTGAACCCTGGTCCCCTGCAGTGGAAGCACAGAGCCCTAAGCACTGGACCACCAGGGAATTTCTGCATGTGGTAAGTGTTAAACAGAGGCCTGGACAGCTGTCAAGGCAGCAAAGGAGTGAATTGTGCCCCAGAGTATCAACAAGACAGTGAAAGCACAATTCCACCATTTCTCTTGAGCTGAAAAAAAAAAAAAAAAAAAGCAGAAAAAATTCTGTAAAGCAACTATCCTTCAATCAAAAAATAAATTAATTAAAAAAAAAAGACCAGAGTGCTGGTGGGGACGGGGTGGGAGGGTGTGTGGCAAGGATCCAATCATCTGCTCAACACAGAAATTCAGAATGGAAATTTCCTGTTTCCAAGATGAAAAACTGAACACTATGTCAAGTGAACAATCTACCTAAATAGAAAATTCTTTGATTCATATAAAGATTATATATAAGAAATTAATGTCTTCTTACATTCATATCCAAAATCATTTTGACAATAATATATACTATTCATTGAGTAATTACTATGCATGAGGCATGTAAATACATCACATGTATCAACTCACTGAATTCTCTCAACATCTCTAAGATGAGAAAAAAAAGACAGAGGAAACTTGCCTGAAGACACAAGACTGATGAGTCGCGTTTTGCCCCTGAAGACCATGTTCTTTCATAAATACATCCTGCCGCCTCCCTGGTGATTCTGATCACTGTGGAACTCAAGGACAGATAGAGGAATGGGCTTTCCTGATGGTCCAGTGGTTAAGAATCCATTCTTCCACTATCGGAGGTCTGAGGTCATGCCCTGGTTTAGGAACCAAGATCCCTTATAGCCATAAACTAAGATCCCCTATGGTATGGCAAAAAAAAAAAAAATGGCTACAGGAGAGGATAATGTATTTTCATAGTAATTTCTACATTGCCCTTGCTTCTAGTGAAGATTCTCAAAAGACTGAATAGGTGCTGTTTCTCTACATACAGGCCCAACACCATGCCTCTCGGCCCAACATTTACAAATAGGAAGGATGAGTTCTGACTGCCCTTCCCAGGGAATTATTAACACTTTGTGTTGGGACTCACATCCTTTGAAGAAGTTTAATCCTCTGGATGGTCTAGAGGTGACGGAATTCAGACTGCTGCTTTGGAGAGACAAGACTAGAGTTAAGAGGGCTACCTGTCCTAAAGCTCAAATGAGTTTTGATTTTCTGCAGTTTCCACAAGAGTTGAAAAGTCATGGACGACTATGGGATGGTCACGGAGTCTGGTCTGTAAGCACTGTAGCCCTGAGCACAGGAGTGGAGCCTCTCTCTGTGGGGCATGTGATCACCAGGAAGACTACTCCGAGACGCCCTAGTGCCTGTCCTAGTGGGAAGCCTGGATCCACGCAAACAACATTCAGCTGAAGGTTTGATACCAATGACAGCAGCCACCAAGGCCTAAGGTAGGCCCCACTCCTAATTTACAGGCCTGAGGGCTGTCACTCTAAGTGCCTGAGGGCTTCCCTGGCGACTGAGAGGGTAAAGAATCCACCTACAATGCAAGAGACCTGGATCTGAGCTCTGAGTCAAGAAGATCCCCTGGAGAAGGGCATGACTACCCACTCCAGGATTCTTGCCCGGAGAATCCCACGAGTAGAGGAGCCTGGTGAGCTCCAGTCTGTGGGGTCGCAGAGTCAGACACAACTGAGAAACTAACCACTAAGTGACTAAAATGCCTGAAAGATCCTGAAGAGGGGGAGATCACCCTTAATCCCCCACCTAATCTGTGAGCCAGGGGCTCAGAGCCAAAGTTAATGTGACTTAGAAAAATCATAAAAGATGAAATTTTATGGACTTGATTAGCATGGAGAATAGTCGTTTCACTACACAGAGATGTGTGAACTCTCAGAGTAATTACTCCATAGGACTGAAAAACATAAAAAGCAGCACAGAATGATTCAAAAGGAATTGAACACTTGCAAACAATTAGTACCTGATGCCTATTTTAAATATGAATAAGTGTAAACAAACGGCTGTCTTCAGTTCAAACCATCTAAAGATGCTCCACTTGCGTGCCCCAGGTCACAAGCCCTGCATCAGTACTGCTGCTGATTCGTCCTCAACTCCACGCCACCCCAGAAAGTAGGAGTAAAAGCCCAAGTGTGTGTGTTTCCTCTCTCCGCAAGACGACCAAGGGGTACAAACCCAACGTTCTTTCTGAATCCCCACAAGAAGTCAGGTGGTCCAGAATATTTTAAAAGTCTCCCATTCCTTTTGAATCACCATGTTTTTATATATTCTTTGACAATAAGTGAAAGATGACAATTGAAACTTCTTTTGTGAAGAAGAGCCAAGTTCTCAGTAATGATAAGCTTTTATCCAAACTTCTTGCAGTCAACACACTTCGAGTACCCATCTCAATCAAAGCTCTTTGCAGAGAGAGAAATAGTATTTCACAATGTTATAGCAATGAAAAGCTGAGTACCTAAATTTACCTTGCCTGGGTTCCTAGAAATGTCGGAAATAAAAATCACAGATTACTAAGTTGAGGGAGTATTAAATCATATTAAAATGTTTATAGAGAATATATTTGTGTATATGAGAGGAAAAGTATATTTGTATATATGACAGGGAGACTATATTTATGTATATGAGAGAAAGAGTGCACTATGTTTGTACAGGTATACAGTACCTTCCATACGTTCGATCATTTCACATAAAGTGTGTACTCTGACCTTTATTTCTGCTTTATTGACTATGCCAAAGCCTTTGACTGTGTGGATCACAATAAACTGTGGAAAATTCTGAGAGAATACCAGATCACTTGATCTGCCTCTTGAGAAATCTGTATGCAGGTCAGGAAGCAACAGTTAGAACTGGACATGGAAAAACAGACTGGTTCCAAATAGGATAAGGAGTACGTCAAGGCTATATATTGCCACCCTGCTTGTTTAACTTAGATGCAGAGTACATCATGAGAAATGCTGGGCTGGTGGAAGCACAAGCTGGAATCAAGATTGTCAGGAGAAATATCAATAACCTCAGATATGGAGATGACACCACCCTTATGGCAGAAAGTAAAGAAGAACTAAAAAGCCTCTTGATGAAAGTGAAAGTGGAGAGTGAAAAACTTGGCTTAAAGCTCAATATTCAGAAAACGAAGATCATGGCATCTGGTCCCATCACTTCTTGGCAAATAGATGGGGAAACAGCGGAAACAGTGCCTGACTTTATTTTTTTGGGCTCCAAAATCATTGCAGATGGTGATTACAGTCATGAAATTAAAAGATGCTTGCTCCTTGGAAGGAAAGTTATGACCAACCTAGATAGCATATTAAAAAGCAGAGACATTACTTTGCCAACAAAGGTCCGTCTAGTCAAGGCTATGGTTTTTCCAGTGGTCATGTATGGATGTGAGAGTTAGACTGTGAAGAAAGCTGAGTGCCAAAGAATTGATGCTTTTGAACTGTGGTGTTGGAGAAGACTCTTGTGAGTCCCTTGGAGATCCAACCAGTCCATTCTGAAGGAGATCAGTCCTGGGTGTTCATTGGAAGGACTGATGTTGAAGCTGAAACTCCAATACTTTGGCCACCTAATGCAGAGAGCTGACTCATTGGAAAAGACCCTGATGCTGGGAAAGATTGAGGGCCTGAGGAGAAGGGGACGACAGAGGTTGAGACGGTTGGATGGCATCCTTGACACAATGGACACAGGTCTGGGTGGACTCCGGGAGCTGGTGATGGACAGGGAGGCCTGGCGTGCTGCAGCTCATGGACGCACGGACTGCAAACTGCAGTTGGACACGACTGAGCCACTGAACTGCAACTAACCTTTGAAGTGGTAAAAATAAATGTTTTACTCTCTTCATTGCTTAGAATGACCATGCAATTATATTATAAATTTCAGAATTTCATAATATAATTGTGGTGGACGTTTAAGATGTTTGTGTTTATTTCTATCAGTTTTCTCAAGGATAATATATTGAGCCATGTAATTAATCCATTATAGGAATTTTAAAAATAAAATGTATTAAAGTGTTCATGGTTATTTCGTTTAAGAAAAGGCAAATCAGCAGAAACCCCAAAACATTAGAATCTTTGCTCATTTTGGAATTCTTAAAGTTTCGATGTTTTTTCTTTTCTCTGAGCTTTTAAGCACTGTGGACTCGGGATGTGTATGTGTTAGTCTCTCAGCTGTGTTTGATTCTTTGTAACCCTGTGGAGTATAGCCCACAGGCTCCTCTGTCCATGGGGATTCTCCAAGCAAGAATACTGGAATGGGTTGCCATGCCCCTCTTCAGGGGATCTTCCTGATCCAGGGATCAAACCCCTGTCTCCTACATCTCCTGCACGGCAAGTGTATTCTTTACCCACTGAACCACCTGAGAAGACCCAGACTCAGAATAAGCAAACATAAAAGAAACTGCCTAGACCTTGCCTCCCCAAATGCAGTCTACAGATGGGCAATGTCTCCATCATTTGTGTGCTAGAATCTACTCCCCAGACCTTCTAAATCAGAATCTGCATTTTGGACAATATCCTGTGCTGATTCACAGCCACATTAAAGTTTGAGAAGCACTATCTGGAGAGATTTGGTCAGCCTCAGATCTGCTATTTAAAAATGAAGAATTTGATGGAGATCTTGTTGAGTTTATCTGAAATAAAATACACTTTACCCATAGACAAAGACATTATGAAAAATTAAAGTGTGGGATACTTAATAAAAAAAAAAGAAACTTGAAAAGTTTCCTTAAAATATTAACCAGGAAGAATTTGTAAAAATTGGTTTAAATACAATTCACCCAAGTATTTTTATTTTCTTCATAGAGTTTAAATGTTGGCATTAAGCTTTGTTGGTGAAAGAAGATCTCTCTGCATTTCTATAACTGTCCTTAGAAGCCCTAGTGTTTATGATGCTAATTCTGTAAAGAGTTCAGCATCCAAGGAGACAAGAATTCTCAGTCATGTGCATAATTAGGGTATTAAAAACACTGAGCATTGATAAGGCATTATATTGTTTCAAAAACACTATGATATTTATTATCTGATTTCATCCTTAGGGATTTCATCTTAGTCAACGATTTCATCGAGCTAGTTCTGAATTCTGAGACAAGCTTCCATTATCACCTGTTATCATACATGATCTCTTTCCCCCAACTTCTTTAGAGGAACAGAAATTCACTGAAGGAGCGACAGCATCTGTGCCAGCTATCCTATTTGGTTATAAAATGAGAGTTGTGGCCAGGGATGTGCTTTGTTTCCTATATACACAAAGGAAAACTAAATAACCAACTGAAATTGTACTGTCACGGTGCTCATTGTAAAAATATATACCTTCTGTTAGAGGAGGAAAGGAGCAATGCAAAATACAGAGTTTAATATAATATTTAATATAATGTTAACTAATCCAATCAACACTCTGCACTGGCACAACTGACTGGCTCCTGGTCAGGTCAAATTAACGCAAACTACTTTTTAAAAAATAAGTCTATGGTGAGTCCCTGACTCACTGGACATGAATTTGAGCAAATTCCAGGAGATAGTGGAGCACAGAGGAGTCTGGCGTGCTGCAGTCCATATGGTCACAAAGAGTTGGACACGACTTAGCAACTGAGCAATACATGGTAAATCAGATGCGTATCTGAACGTCAAACTCCTTCTTCATGTGGCGTGAGCGTAAGAAGGCAGGGAAAGGCTGGCCCTGAAGCCCTGGGTATTAATGATACATTTGAACAAACCGAGATTAGCAGTGATGTCTGGGAAGGGGCTGGCCCAGTGCTCTGAGGTTAAAAAAAATTTTTTTAAGGAAATGAGTGAGATGTTATGATTCAAATGTCAGCTTTCACTCCTCTCAAGAGAGATTGTGGGGTGCTCCTGATGCTGTAATGAGGTTTTAGCAACACGGGATGGTATTCTGAAATGAAGCTAGTTAGAATAGGAGGGCTTTACAAGGGACAAAATAAAGAACAGATACAATCTTAGTATTAGATTTTTTAAAAAGTCAGATACAGGTATTTTGTTAGGTGTCAGCTATCTGTGCAGCTGCCACACGCACAGGAAAAACTGAAAACCCAGTCACAATCGGTCATGCTTCTCTGCTGCTGCGTCGCGTCAGTCATGTCGACTCTGCGACCCCATAGACGCCAACCCACCAGGCTCCCCCGTCCCTGGGATTCTCCAGGCAAGAGCACTGGAGTGGGCTGCCATTTCCTTCTCCAATGCATGAAAGTGAAAAGTGAAAGTGAAGTCGCTCAGTCGTGTTCAACTCTCAGCGACCCCACGGACTGCAGCCCACCAGGCTCCTCCATCCCTGGGATTTTCCAGGCAAGAACACTGGAGTGGGTTGCCATTTCCTTCTCCAATGCATGAAAGTGAGAAGTGAAAGTGAAGTCGCTCAGTCGTGTCCAACTCTCAGCAACCACATGGACTGCAGCCCACCAGGCTCCTCTGTCCATGGGATTTTCCAGGGAAGAGGACTGGAGTGGGGTGCCATTGCCTTCTCCGTCATGCTTCTCTACCAACATGCAAAACTAGATGGAAACGTGCCTTTTCAAATAAATGTAGACACTATCAACAACAGAAGTGGGCATAGTTTCCTGTCATCCTTTGCAGACCTTAGGACATTTTTTATAGTTCTATCCTTGGCTATCTTTAAAGAACTTCTATGTACAAACATGCCAAACTCTGTTTACTAGGTAATTTGTATGGATCAAGCTCACCAAGCAACACCATCAAAACTCTTAAGCGACGGCTCAGGCTGGCCCATGCTTTTTCGCACAATAATCACCTCCAACTTCTCAAAAATAGTTTGGCACTGCGTATTGTCCCTCTACTTTTTCTTACCAACCTTATTATTGAATTTATTCCTCTAAGACTCTCTTTCTATAAACTCATCAAGGTGACATCAAGGGGTGGCAACGATTCCTCCCCCTCAAAAAAAGATTATAACTCAAGCAAGATAAAGTCAAATGACAAATGCTGTTTAAAAATGTTAAGAGAATCTCTCAGCACAATCCTTTCTCCAGTAGTGATTAATGTCAGGTGACTATTCTTCCCCTGGGTCCTTCACTTTAAAAAAGAAGCTTTGGGGAACTCCCTGGTGGTCCAGAGGTTAGGCCTCGATGCTTTCACTGCTGTGGGCCTGGGTTCAACCCCTGGTCAGGGAACTAAGATCCCAGAAGGCACCTGGCATGGCCAGCAAATAAATAAGTAAATAAATAAATAACAAGCTTTCTGGAATTCAGGAGAGCAACCTGTGCTGGATACACTATGGGGATCCAAACCATACCTGTTGGCTATTTTGTGAGATGCATTAATGTCTCGTGTTTATTTTTGAATAATGTTAGCAATATCAACTCAAGTAGGTTTAAAATGACATTTATGACATTACTCTCTTTCCAGTCCTAACTACCATAAATGTGTGTGTATGTGCTTAGTCGCTCAGTCATGTCCAACTCTTGCAACCCCATAGGCCATAGCCTGCCAGGCTCCTCTGTCAATGGGATTCTCCAAACAAGAATACTGGAGTGGGTTGCCATTTCCTTCTCCAGAACTACAATACATAAGCACTGCCAAAGTGCCTGAGGATTACGGAGAAAGTACTGACTGCTAAGAAATCAGATCCATACCAGTTGAAGAGATTCAGAGTAGAATTTAAACTGCTGGTGACCTCACCTCAAGCATAATAAAGATCCTTGTCTCTCTAGGACAGAGTTCTGCACTGATATAACAGAAAAGGATGCTGCTACTTTATATATGTGTGCTCAGTCACGTCTGACTCTTTGCAAACCCAAGGACTGTAGCCCTCCAGGATCCTCTGTCCATGGCATTTTCCAGGCAAGAATATGGGAGTGGGTTGCCAGTTCCTACTCCAAGGTAAGTAGTTCCTATGGAACTACGACCCAGGGATTGAACTCATGTCTCTTGTGTCTCCTTCTTTGGCAGGTGAATTGTTTACCACTGAGCCAGCCACCTGGGAAGCCCACACTACTTTGTATAAGAGATAACTAAAATTTTTAAAGTCAAATTAGGTCCGTAACTTGCATGGCTGATGAGTCACTGACATAGCCTTTAGTCGAATTATAAATGGCTTTTCTAACTAACAGTATCTCTAGAGTTGTAAGGCATGTGCTTTTCTCAAGGTCAAAGGGTTACCAGATTTTAAATATGCCATCTGATTTGGCTTCTTTTTCACAGATACCTTTCTTCTAGTGAACTCTCATTGAATTGATAAAAAGTCAAAGTAGTATAAAAAGCAAAAGAAGAATAACAACAAAAACATTGGCAGAGGCATGATTAACTGAAGTATATCAGTGTATGAGATAAAATTTAGAAAATAAATCCCTGATTAGATTAGATGTAAAGAAATTGTCCTTGTTCCATCATGTCTCCTGAGAAGCATTGCTCATCAGATCCCACCTCCTTGTTATTCCCTTATTTCCAACTTTTACTAACTTCCTGGACACTCTTCTTCAATCACTGAAGGTTTGAGCTCAAATTTTTCATTCCCTAGTATTTAACCTCTCTCTTCTCTCTCTCTCTCTCTCTCTCTCTCTCTCTCTCTTTCTCTTGGCCCATTTTCATTGTGATTTCAACAAGCTCAAGTCACTCCTATTTTTAAATATAAAAAGCATATTCTACAGTCACCTCAAATATATTTAACATACTATGGCAAGATCATTTTTTTTAACTTTTCATTTCAAGTTGGAGTATAGCCAACCAACAGTGTTGTGATAGTTTCAGGTGGGCAGCGAAAGGACTCAGCCACACTTATATATGTATCGATTCTCCCCCAAACCCCCCTCCCATCCTGGCCGCCACATAACATTGAGCAGAGTTCCCTGTGTTATGCAGCAGGACCTTGTTTGTTATCCATTTTAAATATAGCAGTGTGCCCATGTCCCTCCCAAATTCCTTAACTATCTTTTCCCGCCATCCTTCCCCACTCCCCCAGCAACCATTAGCAGAACAAATATTTTTTGAAATAAAGGCCGAATCATGTGACTTGTGACTCAAATGCCATCAAGTTCTTCCTGCTGCTTTTCTGATAAAATTACAGCCTTGTTGAATTAGTCTCATTCGCCTTCACCTTTGCTGTGTGTCCAACAGCTCACAACCTCACAGGTACTCTGCCCTTCTCTCACCCTTGAATATGCTATTTTCTCTGCCTGAGACTCTCCCTGCACTCAGCACTAGATTCTCCTCCTTCCAGTACCAGTTTAAATGCCATTTCAGCAGGAAAGACTTCCCTGTTTCCCAGACTGATTAATGGCAATCTCCATCCTTTCCTCAGAACCCGTTCTGAGAGGTAGATTGCCATTTCCATATTTTAGCAATAATCTACAACTAACTTTACCTAATTCAGCATCACAGTACTTATTCATTTTTCTTTGTATTCCCACATCCATGACTCCTAGTCATTTGAATGGTAAGATTAACCAGGAAAACTGCATTTTAAAACATAGAGAAGGATACTGCCAACAAGTTAATTCAAAATTATCCTCAGGCTTTCGTTCACATCATTTTAAACTGTCCCACACCAGTTTCTATAGCTATTTTCACACATAAAAAAACACAACTTAAAGGAGTAAGATTTAGATAAACTGCATGGTTAAAAAAATCCTATAGGCACAATATCTCACAGACACAAGTAATTTAAATTCTTGACTCAGTCCTCTTTCCAAAGGAGAATACAAATGTCTTTGAAATCTGAAACTCTGCATGTCATAGGACAGTCATTTTATCTGACTCCAAGTACTCACAACTTTGGCCACCTGATGTGAAGAGCTGACTCATTGGAAAAGACCCTGATGCTGCAAAAGATTGAGGGTAGGAGGAGAAGGGGACGACAGAGGATGAGACGGTTGGATGGCATCACCGACTCAATGGACATGGGTTTGGGTGGACTCCAGGAGTTGATGATGGACAGGGAATTAGTGATGCAGTTCATGGGGTCACAAAGAGTCAGACATGCCTGAGTGACTGTACTGAACTGAACTGAACTCGCAACTGATGTAAAGTCAGCATAGAACACTATTCCGACAGATAAAAGAGCATCAGAGAGCCATTCGAAATGTTATCATTCAAAGCTGTAGACAAAGATAATCACATATGAAGAAGGGACAGCCCCTGGCTTTTCAAGGAACTCAAGTCACTGAAAAGTGAATCATATTTACGTATTTTCAACAGAAGAGCAAACTAGAGAACTTACGCATGTCACCAAAGGTTCCCTTTGTCACTTTTGTGGCACGTAGCACCACTACTGTGAACTTGTGGGAATAATGGTGCTCCACCTGGAAGGAAATAAACAATAATGAATTTCAAACAAGCCTGAAATACAGGATTCAAGCAGACTGTCCTCACTGCTTCCTTGAGACAAATCAAAAATATTCCAGTGGAAAGAAAGTAACATGCATACCAGAAACATTCTTTGATCTTGAGGTTCTTCCTTTTTTGATCCTCTCCTCTCTGTAGCACAGACGACTGAGATGTTTAGATCATGTTTTAAATGTCCCTACAGCTTGACGGCTAGAACAGCTTTGCAGTCCCTACTTTACAGGGTTGATCAAGCCCTGAGGAAAAATGTAAATAAGGACTGCAGGCTTTCTCGGTGGACAATCAGGCTTTGTACTGGGTGATAAGTAAGACCTGCCTTAGAAAGGTGAAGTACAGAGGAAGAGGTTTGCATTATCTAAATTTGCTTGTTTTTATTGTTACTGTTCAATAAAACTCTTTTTTCTGGTATAACATTTCCAGAGCAGTTTTCAGAATTCTTTGGGTCTAAAACAATAACCAGCAAATTACTTAATTTTAACATATCTACTAAAACAATACATGACATGTCAAAAGTTTCTATTAGCTTAATAGCTTGTATGCACATAGGAAATATTAAGAGGTAGAAGACTTAACTAAACACTTTATTAAACACCTAACTGGAAATTAGTTCTCAAATAACTCTACTCACCAAAGCAGAATGGAAAACAGAAATTCAAAAAATTCTCTGAGCAACTGAAAAGATTACAGTCTTTAACTAGTTCAAGCATTTTTGTTTTAGGAGAGACTCACATTTATAAGTTACTACCAGGAGAAATATCAATAACCTCAGAAATACAGATGACACCACCCTTATGGCAGAAAGTGAAGAGGAACTAAAAAGCCTCTTGATGAAAGTGAAAGAAGAGAGTGAAAAAGTTGGCTTAAAGCTCAACATTCAGAAAATGAAGATCATGGCATCCAGTCTCATCACTTCATGGGAAATAGATGGGGAAACAGTGGAAACAGTGTCAGACTTTATTTTTTGGGGGCTCCAAAATCACTGCAGATGGTGATTACAGCCATGAAATTAAAAGATGCTTACTCCTTGGAAGAAAAGTTATGACCAACATAGAGAGCATATTGAAAAGCAGAGACATTACTTTGCCGACTAAGGTCTGTCTAGTCAAGGCTATGGTTTTTCCTGTGGCCATGTATGGATGTGAGAGTTGGACTGTGAAGAAGGCTGAGTGCTGAAAAATTGATGCTTTTGAACTGTGGTGCTGGAAAAGACTCTTGAGAGTCCCTTGGACTGCAAGGAGATCCAACCAGTCCATTCTGAAGGAGATCAGCCTTGGGATTTCTTTGGAAAGAATGATGCTAAAGCTGAAACTCCAGTACTTTGGCCACTTCACGTGAAGAGCTGACTCATTGGAAAAGACTCTGATGCTGGGAGGGATTGGGGGCAGGAGAAGAAGAGGACGACTGAGGATGAGATGGCTGGATAGCATCACTGACTTGATGGACGTGAGTCTGAGTGAACTCTGGGAGTTGGTGATGGACAGGGAGGCCTGGCGTGCTGCGATTCATGGGTTCGCAAAGAGTCGGACATGACTGAGTGACTGAACTGAACTGAACTGAACTCTGTGTGTGTGTGTGTGTGTGTGTGCACGCACATGTGCACGCATGTATACTCAGTCATAGCCAACTCTTTGTGACCCCATGGACTGTAGCTCACCAGGCTTCTTTGTCCATGGGATTTCCCCGACCCAGGGATCGAACCCATGTCTCCTGCATTGGCAGGCAGATTCTTTATCACTGACCCACCTGGGAAACCCAAGTTACTCCTACTTTTCATAATTTTAATAGACTTGCTAAACTGGTTGAAAAGTCTATAACTAATTAAAAGAAGCTAAGAAACTGACAATACTGAGAAGTGAGTCTAAAAGCAAGGAGGCAGAAAAAAAGATTAAAGAATAAATTCAAAAGAACCAGCAGTAGTGCAATATAGAAGCAAATGTTATAAAGTGTTCAACAATTTCTGAAGTTATCACTCTATCAACAGTAATTTATGTTCAGATTCATAACAGCATCAAGATGAGATGAAGTCATGAATAAGCATATCTTGTTTAAAAAGACAGAAGCATATAAAATCTTTCAAGATAATTCTTATTCAAGATTATTGTCAAAGAGAAATACCTTCCATCTTTAGAAGAGCTTTGAAGAGCCAAAGTTATTCCACATAAATGAAATTATCACTCATAAAAAAATGAGTGCTTAAAAATAGGCATATTGTCTTATACTACTACCAAAAATCACACACACTCCTCCCACCAAAAAAAAAAAAAAATAGAGAGAGAGAGAAAGAGAGAAAGAGAATCAAAGGAAATCCCTGGTGGTCCATGGGTTAGGACTCTGTGCTTAGACTGTATATCCTAGAACTTTTAATACTACAAGACTTTTCAGATGTCTAAAACCTTTCCTGTAAGATAAAAATGATTATCAATACTCATCTATCATTTAACACAATTTTTGAAATTGCTACATATGTACTAGGTCAAATGTTTATTAATAACATGTGCAAAGAGATGATATTGTTATTATAAGGATTCATTGAGAATGAACCATATGTCAAATATTCTAATAGATGCAAATTCTGTTTCCCAATAATCCTACAAAATAGATGCTACTATATATATTTACAGATGAGTAAGTGAGATTCTGAGATATTAAGTAATTCCCAGTATCTCACAGGCAATAAAAGCTAAAATGGAATTAGAAACCAGTCTTCCTTTCCCCGGTGTCTTTATTCTTTCTGTATTCCTTTACTTATAGAGAATAATAATGCCAACACCAATTCCTGATAGTAAAAAAGGGTTACTTCCATTTATTAAAGTTTTACAGATAGTTACAATCTAGTCTATTATATCTGAAGTTAATCTAAAGTCTCTCTAGTAATTGGGTAATTTTCTCTATCATTCAACTCTCCATTTTAGTCTGTTTTTATTTCCATTAGCCTCAATTCTATCTTACTAACTACAATCAGAACTTGTATATATGAACTTGCACACTGCTCACAGAAGATAAGGAGCAACCACTTTCTTGGTTTTTATAAGTTAATTTTGGAGGCATCACAAATCTTCAGATGACCAGTAAATCACCTTGAAAACAAGAGTCTCAAAATTATGCTCTTTTTAAGTGCTATAAAGAGCCATGCTTCCTGGGGCCAGTATCACATATAATTTCAAACTAGTATGGACTAGGCCAGCTTCTAATTTGGATAAGAGACGTTTGGTTATGTGTCAGAAATGATGCCAGAGGAAATAATGTTATTGAATACAAAACCAGTGTTCCCTACGGTGTGGTGGGGAACCATTTGGTTCCTCAGCACTGTGCTACTTGGTAGTTGACAAAAGAGAGGCCATATTTCAAGTGAGAGGTCAAATATAAGCTCAATGCCCTGACTCAGTCACCAAGATTAAGCCTTGCCTTCAGGTCTTGGATTATCTTACTCTGAGTGCCTTTCCTTATCCAAAATCTTTTTCATAGTGAAAATCATGACCCCCACCCTCCTTTTTTTTTTTCCACAACTACAATTCCCAAGTCATTATAAAAACTGCTACTGCATTAAATTCATCCTGGAGAATTATATTGACATCTGTAACTAAAATGATTGGGAAAAAAGAACCAATGAATTTACACAAAATCAGTTTGATGATTATCCTAATCTGTTGAAAGCGCCACAGTCACAAAGAGGAACCAAAGAACAATCATGAAACAAATCTGATGGAAGAGAAGGTAGATTCTGCACACACACATTTTCTTTTTTCCTGATCAACTGCCATTGCCTGATTTTAACTGAAATTAAAACTAAAGCCTGTTAGGATGATAAGGACTACAGAATCTCAATACTGAACACAGAGACTGTGATCACCATAATCAGCCACAGGCAACTTCAAACAGATCTCGGCAATTTTGAGAAGAATCGCTGCTTTGATGTCATTCAAGAGTCAAGATGCTTGTTTGGATAAAATACTTACTTTCAATGTCACATTCTAGTGTGATTGCATTCTAATACATTTAAGAGACACTATCTCCCACATTTTTTAAAGATAAGCACAATCAGTTTATTCAAAATCAACAGTTCTATCTAAAAGTGCTTTAAGAACTATTAGTCATGGATTGGCTGTGTGTACAAATTACCCTAATGTCCAAAACACCAAATTTGGCAACAAAATTTAACTTTAGCAGACATCGAGGAAAATTATAGTCAGAAATATGACCTGTGCACAGAGTCGGACACGACTGAAGCGACTTAGCAGCAGAAGCAGCAGCATTGTTTCTAGCCTTTGTGACCTAAGTCAACAAAAGCTTGGACTCTGTCAATCTTTGCTGCAATTATACCAAACTAAAGGCTCAAGCCCCTTCGTGAAGACAAATGTCCCCTTAGTTTAAAACTTCCTCAATTTTGCAGTTTGGGAAACACTATTTTAGGGAAGAAGCCTGGCATCCTCCTTACTTGCCACAAATAGTAAATCCTTCCTTCTCTTGATCTTTTGCTTGATTGTGTCTTTTGGTTCAACATTCACCCAGTTTTCAGGTAACAATAATCCTGAAAAAAATCTACACTCTCCTAGGAGTAATTACGGCAAAGTTAAGGCCTGTGAAGTATAGATATATCTTTGCCCTCCTGGAGGGGCTCTTCAGAGCACAGGAAGCAGCATGTGCACTTGAAAGTTCTCCCATTAGTCCTTAAAGTCCTTGGGTGTCAGATACTAATTTGGTTTAGAATTACTGACCTAGGGGATATGTCATGTTCATTCAAGTCTAAGATGTCTCTGCACTGATGATTTTCAGAGGTGAACTTTAAGTCTAGTAGCCCCAACAGACTTGAAAATATGAATATATTTACAGATACTATTTTGGATAATATACCCTTATTTTAAGGGGCTTGTTAAAAACCTCTGTGTCTTACTTGTTCTTTCCCTTAAGCATTAATTGTAAAGTGATTAATATCTAAAAGACACAGGCAAAAGTCAGAAAAGTATTTACAATATAGTGTTTTGTACTTTCCATCTGCATTTTATACCCCTGCAGGGCTATGATTTATAAGAAATATATATATATATATATTTGGTTTTTCAGATAATCAAACATACATATAACATAACAAGTTTATAATTATGTAATTATGCATTTTATAATCATAGAATTGAGTTGAATTCTTGGTCACTCTGCTAGTGTCCAAGAAGTGTTTGTTGATGTGGAGAAACCTTCACACACATCTTGGAACTAGGTCTAGGAACCCCTTGCAGCCACGGTTTCCTCATCTGTAAAATGGCAACTATATTACCAACTACATGGATTTCTCAAGGGTCCCCTGTTACAAACCCAGATTCCAACATTAGAATTTCACACAAGGCAATATTGAATGCCAAGTTTGGGGGATAATTTTACCATCTATGGAAATCTTTTAAGATGAAATGATTATCTTCTTGGAATTATCTAGAAGCACATGGATTTAGAGTAAAAGGAAGATGTTAAATTCCATTTGTGATGGTGGGAGACTAAATAATCTGAGTTACCACTTCCCATAGAAAATAAATAAAAACTGAATGAGGTTTTATAAGGTAAGTAAGCATTTTCCTAAAAGCAACTGTGATGTTTAATTTCATTTGTCAACTTGGCCACAAAGTGCCCAGATTAAACATCATTTCTGTGTGTGTCTATGAGGGTGTTTGCGGATAAGATGAGTACTTGAATCACTGGAGTTGGGAAAGGAAATTGCCATCTCCAGGGTGGGTTGGCATCATCCAATCTGTTGAGAGCCTGAAAAGAAGAAAAGGAAGAATTTGCCCTTTTTTTCCTGTCTCACTGCTTGAGCTGAGACATCTCATTTTATCTCCTGTCTTGAACTGAATTACACTGCTGTCTGTCCTGGATCTCCAGCTTGCTGATGGCAGATAGGTGACTTTTCAGTCTCCATAACCTCTTAAGATAATTCTTCACAATATATCTCCATGGATAGATCAATCTGTTATAGTCTGAATGTTTGTGTCCCCCCCAAAATACATGCTGACATTTTAACCCCTCAAAGATGATGGTATTAGAAGGTGGGACATTTGGGAAGGAAAAAAAAAAAAAAACATGAATGGATAAGTGCCTTTATGAAAGAACTGAGAGAGATGCTTTTCCCTCTCCACAAAGTGGACACTGCAGCTACAAACCAGGCCCTCATCAAATACAACCATGCTCATGTCTCAATCTTGGACGTCTCAGATTCCATAAATGTGAACAATAAGTTTCTATTGTTTATAAGCCAACCAGTCTGAAGCATTGTGCAGTGCCTGTTATTAGTTGCTCAGTTGTGTCCAACTCTTTGCGATCCCATGGACTGTAGCCTGCCAGGCTTCTCTGTCCATGGAGAGTCTCCAGGTAAGAATATCAGAATACTAGAGTGGGTTGGAGTGGAAGACTAAAGTGGAATACTGGAGCGGGTTGCCATTTCCTTCTCCAAGAGATCTTCTTAGCACTAGGATCGAACCCAGGTCTCCCGCATTGCAGGCGGATTCTTTACCATCGGAGTCACCAGGGAAGCAGTCCAAATAAATTAAGGCATTCTATCTATCTCCTTTCGGTTCTGTTTCTAATCAGAGATCCTGACTATTACAGTAACAAAGAACTAACAAGATAGGAATCCTTAATTCCCATGGGAGAGATCAAGAAGCGCAGAGAAACACAGGGATGAGCACAGTTTGGCCACAGGACACTTGCTGATCCAAAGAGGAGGCGGCTGAGAAGCTGAGGGATTAGGAGCCTTCTAGGGATAAGTGATAAGTGAAGTGAAGTCGCTCAGTTGTGTCCGGCTCTTTGCAACCCCATGGACTGTAGCCCACCAGGCTCCTCCATCCATGGGATTTTCCAGGCAAGAGTACTAGAGTGGGGTGCCATTTCCTTCTCCAGAGGATTTTCCTTCCCCAGGGATCAAACCTGGGTCTGCAGCATTGCAGGCAGACGCTTTACCATCTGAGCCACCAGGGGAAGCCCTTTATCTAGGGATAAAGAACCTAATAAACAAGTCCTTTGTTTCAAGCCTAAAACTCCACAGACTGCGCCATAGGAATAACTTTGTACAACGCCCCCTACCCCATACTGTCAGCCAGATTTAATGGCCTTCAGGAAACCCAGAGAACAAGTAACCTGAAACCAGGATTACCTTTATCCCAGACTGCTAGTTTCCAAGAAGCCTGATGGAAACCAACGAAATTCTGAAGAATTATTTCTAGAGATGATTTTTCATTATAATGATGTTCAGCAAAATCAAAGATAATTAGGAACATGAGGAGGTATCACACCAAGACTACAAACTAGCACAGTTTATCAACAGACACAGAAATAGTCCTCTCCACGAAACAGTGAGACTACATTTACCACTTAAGGAAACTGAAGTCAAACTTCAGTATGATTATAGTAAACTATAAAAAGAAAAAAGGCTCCGAAGTTTTGAAAAAAGAACCAAATCAAAATTCAAGAACTAAGAAGTAAACCTGGTGACTTTCTAGGGATTCCCAGCCTGTGCTCTGTGGTGAAGAAGCAGAAATAGGGACATTACTTTAAATGCATGTACTTTTGCCCCAAATGAAAGGCTTGCGGCAGGGAACGGCTGGTATCAGAAAAGCAGCAGAAGCTTATCACGAACCGTCCTCTTTCTCACTTTGCTAGAATTGGTTAGTGCTCACTAAGACTATGCTATTGCCATAAACCTCATTGTTCCTCTGTGCACTGTGCTGGTATTTCTGTAATAGTTTTGTCCCCTTTATATTTCTGATTTCCCAGCAGCAGTATCTCACCTCCCGCTGCTCTCTGGAAATATCTTACCTCATTAAGTTTCTAAAGGACACTTATGTACATAACAATTTATTATTTATAAAGCCCTGTGGAACAGACATACAGGTACTATTCATACTACATGGGAAGCAGTTGAAAGTTTAAGTGCTCAAAAGCACGTAACTGAAGTCTGAAATTGCCTCTAAAACACTAGTTCTTTGATGACCTACTCAGTGGTTTCCCCCACCTCACCCCCCCCCCCGCCATGTTACCATAATAATCTAGAATAATAGCTTTGTACTTTTTTGGTAACATTTCCAGTCATCCTACAATGACCTTTTTTCAAAGCTCCCTGTACTTTAGCAGGCAGGCATGCTTGCATACCCAGGTGGTTGACCTCAGTTTTCCGTGGATGTGGGGCCCTGACCCTCCATTGCTAATAGGTGGTGGGAAGAGCTCTGGATTTTTTTCACTCCAGGGAAGTGACTCATCCTTTCAGAGTAACAAGATGGAAATTTTTAAATAAATATTTTATATTTGATCTATCTTTGTAACACTGATCTCTTCCTGATCCAGCACAACTTCAATAGACTGTGGAGACATAAAGACCCTTCAGGTTGGACAGAACCTCAGAACAACTCTAGACCTGTGGACATTGCATTCTGCCATAGATGTGTTACTCCACTTTCTCCTCCATTCTTAAAAGTTGGCACCACTGGAAATGAGAACTTGCTGTATCAGCCCACAGGATTCTCCAACATGTCCCTGCATGGCAGGTATGGTGAAGATGAGTCCAATCTTCACTGCCTTGAGGCAGCTGAAACTGCGTTGGCCCATCTGGCACCGTTCACTACGAGTAAGTTGGCTTAGCTTTCCACAGCTTTATTTTTTAATAAAATTGTTCTGTGTTGAGTGCACTCACCTATATATTATGAAAAGTATCTTTCTGTGAAAACTAGAGCAGGAAATTTTGTCACAAAAGCAATTTACACACATAGTTGTTTGTTTCTTTGTTTTAAACACATGACAAAAACAAGCATGGATAATACCAGAAAGCTCTTAGGATCCTCTGTATTGAAAAGGGCTATACAATCACAGGGAACTCTGCTCAATGTTATATGGCAGCCTGGATGGGAGGGGAGTTTGAGGGGGGAATGGATGCATGTATATGCATGGCTGAGTCCCTTTGCTGTCCACCTGAAACTCTCATAATATTGTTAACTGGTTATATTCCAATATACAATAAAACGTTTTTTAAAAAGAAAAGGGCTATACATTGGAATGTTGATGGAGCGTCCAATTCTGATGCTGGGGAAGGTCAAGAAAAATGTGATACAAGTATGTGGCCTTGGCACATTTCATCACATTAAGGTGCCATATAGGTAATTATTGGGCTTCCCTGGTGGCTCCAACAGCAAAAAATACGCCTGCAATACGGGAGACCTGGGTTTGATCCCTAGGTCAGGAAGATTCCCTGGAGAAGGGAATGGCAACCCACTCCAGTATGCTTGCCTGGAGAATTCCATGGACAGAAGAGCCTGGTGGGCTACAGTCCACAGAGTCACAAAGAGTGAGCCACAACTGAGAGAGAGAGAGAGAGAATTATTATTACCTACATATTTGGCTATAGTTAACAAAATCTGCAAGGAAAGATGACAGAAATGAGCCTTAAACGATCCAGATACAGTTTGACTTTAAATATGTTATCCCTTGTTAAAAAAAAAAGAGAGAGAAACTAAATGGCCAGTTAACATGATCAACTGCCGTGAGACCTGTGGGACTGCACGGGCCTTAACAGCAAGTCCTGGTCAAATGAGGTCGAAAAGCGAAGGTTATTTGAAATAATGTTTTTCAAAACAGATTTTCCTCCAACCATCCCTAGCTTCTTTCATTGCCTAACGGGCATGTACTTTCTTACCTTCAGACTATTTACTTCACACATGCCCTTTCCAATCCAGTCATTTTCTCGCTCTTTTCCTAACCTTCAGATCTGTGCTTACACGTCACTTTCTCAGGGAATTCCAGAAGGATTCCTGTTATTAGTTATTCACATTGTATATCTCCAGAGTAATCTTCCTCATCTCCTATCAGAGTCGTTACGATTATTATAGATTGTTTGTCTGCCAGATAGAAGCTCAATTTGGACATGATTAAGTGAGTGAGCACCAAGATAGCACTATAAGCTCAATTCAGGGATTATTTTGGTTCCCAGGGCCCACTGACCGGGATTAGAACACAATGGGCATTCAATAAATTATGATAAAGGAAATTCCCTGGCAGTTAAGTGGTTAGAACCCCACACTCTCATTACCAAGGGCCTAGGTTCAATTCCTGGTCTGGGAACTAAGATCCTACAAGCTGCAACCAAAAAAATAAAAATTAAAAAATAAAATAAATGATGTTAAGTTCTCAGAAAAAAAAATACATATTAAAACAGATTTGGAGTCAGAGAGAATTCAAAGTCCAAATGTTAAGATTTAGAATTATCATTGGTCTTTGTCTCAAGCTCATAGTTATACACTTTAACCTTATCTTCCTCCTCAGATTCAAGTGCCAAAGTGTTCATGTCAACATTTTGATTATATCTTGAGATGGTAGAGTGAGGAAAAAAGCTAATTTCTACAAAAATATAGAAATGTCATCATTATGAAAAACCAATTAAAAAGAACCTACCTTCATTGTTTAAATTCATCTACAAAAAGCCATAATGCTGGAAGGAATGTAGGATATTGATTCAGAAAACAAAGATTATCTCAAATTAAACCTTGATTATATGCTTTTTGCAAGAACCACACATTAAATATAAGGAAAATATAAATTGAAAGTGAAAGGGTACACTTATCAAAGAAACTAAAAGGGATTATTTTAATAAAAGATAAAGTAAAAATTCAGTCTCTAATAATGAGATAAAAAAGACATAATGATAAAATATCAATTAAACAGAGATATATACAATACAAAGCTTATATGCATTAATAACATATCTTAAAAATTCATAAAGCAAAAGTTGAATATGAAACACACTGTTGTATATGGAACCTTTACCAGAATAGACAATGTGTGAGGGCATCTCATGTAAAAACTGAAACAGCCAAAATTATAGAGTATATTCTCGGAACAGAAAGGAATGAGATTAGAAATTAATGACAAAGAGAAACAAAAAAATTACCAAATGTTTGAAAATCAAGAAATGAATGTGTAATCTATGTGTCAAAAAATAAATCATAATAAAATTTATAAAATTCTTTTAATTGAACAATTATGAAAATATATTTTCAAACTTGTAAGCTATACCTAAAATAGATGGTCTACAATCAGTAAAGTGGAAAAATAAATGAACATTAAAAATTAAAAAGGAAGAAATAAAATGAGTTATTCACCAATAGCAAGAAGTTAAAAATCTAAAAGAACCTACAAACTATTAGAATTAATAAAGAAATTTAGTAAGTTCACTGCATCTGCAAAAATTATTTCCATATAAATACAACATTAGTATTTTAGTTACTACTACTACTACTACTACTACTAAGTTGCTTCAGTCGTGTCCGACTCTGTGCTACCCCATAGATGGCAGCCCACCAGGCTCCACTGTCCCTGGGATTCTCCAAGCAAGAATACTGGAGTGGGTTGCCATTTCCTTCTCCAATGCATGAAAGTGAAAAGTCAAAGTGAAGTTACTCAGTCATCTCCGACTCTTAGCGACCCCATGGACTGTAGTCCACCAGGCTCCTCTGTCCATGGGATTTTCCATGCAAGAGTACTGGAGTAGGGTGCCATTGCCTTCTCTGAGTTTCTAGTTGAACGTTAGTTTAATGTTAGTTTCTGCATTGAGGGCTCCCCTAGTGGCTCAGATGGTAAAGAATCTGCCTGCTATGCAGGAGACCAGGGTTCGATCCCTGGATCTGGAAGACCCCCTAGAAAAGGGAATGGCAACCCACTCCAATATTCTTGCCTGGAAAATCCTACAGACAGAGGAGTCTGGTGGGCTACAGTCCATAACGTTGCACAGAGTTTGACATGACTGGGAGACTAACGCTCATGCATTGGAAATGGATTGGAAGATTCAATATTATTACCATGTCATCTCTCCCCTAAATTACCTACAAAATAATTTCAGTTCTAATAAAAATCCCAGCATATGTGTGTGTGTGTGTGAGTTGACAGAGTGATTTCAAAACTTATATGGAAATGCAAAAGCCTAAAAAAAGACAAGAAATCTCAAAGAAGAAAAAGTTGGAGGATTTACACTACTATTTCAAAGCCATAGACATTAAAGTGTATTGGTATTGGGGCAAACAAAGACCAACAGAACTGAAAAGAAACCAAATCATACATTGCCTGATTAGCAAAGGTACCATTGCCATTTGGTGAGGGCATGAGGGTTATCGGTGGACTAGATAAGTATTTTTTTGTATTCAGGGCTTCCAGGTGGCACTAGTGGTAAAGAACCCACCTGCCAATGCAGGAGACTTAAGAGAGGTAAGTTCGATCCCTGGGTCAGGAAGATCCCCTGGAGGAGGGCATGGCAACCCACTCCAGTATTCTTGCCTGGAGAATCCCCATGGACTGATGAGCCTAGTGAGTTACCATTCACAGGGTGGCAAAGAGTCAGATACGAAAGTGTCAGACTTGGCACACATAAGCACAGTATTCAAATAATGAGACACCACACGGCAATGTAAAAGTGTGGAATTCTGCTACTCACAACAGCATGAATGAATCTCACAGACAAAGAGTGGGATGCAGGCATCTAATGAAGGTCAAGAATAGGAAAACTGATCTTTGGTAATAAAAGACAAATAGCTGGTTAGTTTTGTGGAGCTTACAGACTGGAAGGGACATGAGCAACTCTTTCAGGGTACTTATAATGCATACTTTTTTCTGGATGATGGTTTCATGGGTGAAATACATGTGCAAAAACCCATCAAGCTGAACAATTAAAATTTATGCACTTTATATATCTTATGTTTCAGTTCTTTAAAAAAAAAATCAACGATTAAAAGAAGCTTGCAAAAAAAAAAAAGAACTTTTTCAGGAGTTTTAAGAAGAGAGAATGACCAGCAGAGATGGGGGTGAGGGGTACCTGAAAAATCTATTTAATTCATCAGCAAAGAGGTCCTTGGTGATGAGACCTTTTTGGGAAGTAGAAAAGCTGATTACAGTTTTCAATGATTCAAGTTGTGAACGGAAGAAAGAACTACAAAAAGTTACAGTACATTAATCCTTGCTATCCAAGCAGGAGAGGGAGGATGGCAGCTTGTGAGGCTCTGGGTAAGAGAAGAGTGGTTCAATTTAAATAGAAATGAGACTTTGTAGTATTCCTTAATATCCATAAAAACTATTTCTAGTCCATATAAATCTAACTGGATCTCAGGTGTTAAACTTAACAAAGAATTTTTTTCTCCTCTGCTTCTATGATCAGAAGAGAGAGTACACTTTTAATGGAATTTGGAAAGTTCCACACTAAAATCTGAAATACTCAACATTTTACTAAAAATTACCCAACCATAAAAGAGTTTGTTTAAATATATCTTGGGCTTCCCAGGTGGTGCTGGTAGTAAAAAAAAATCTGCCTACCAATGTAGGAGATATGGGAGGTGTAGCTTCAATCCCTGGGTTGGAAAGATCTCCTGGAATAGAAAATGGCAACTCACTCCGTTACACTTGCCTGGAAAATCCCATGGACAGAGGAGACTGGTGGGCTACAGTGCATAGGGTCACAAAGAGTCAGACATGATTGAGAGATTGAGCACACACAATATATCTAACTAAAGGATAGTTTACAAAATTAATTACCTTGAAAATGCACACCATAGTCCTTAATGCAATACTTGCTTTCTCTCTCTGTCATTTCATATGAAGAGTGCAGGTTGACAATTGATAAGTGAGAACTACACAGTGTAAGACTTTATTTTGGAGGGGGTCCAAAATCACTGCAGATGGTGACTGCAGCCATGAAATTAAAAGACACTTATTCCTTGGAAGAAAAGTTATGACCAACTTAGACAGTATATTGAAAAGCAGAGACATTACTTTGCCAACAAAGGTCCGTCTAGTCAAGGCTATGGTTTTTCCATTGGTCATGTATGGATGTGAGAGTTGGACTATAAAGAAAGCTGAGCACCAAAGAATTGATGCTTTTGAACTGTGGTGTTGGAGAAGACTCTTGAGAGTCTCTTGGACTGCAAGGAGATCCAGCCAGTCCATCCTAAAGGAGATCAGTCCTGGGTGTTTACTGGATGGACTGATGTTGAAGCTGAAAACTCCAGTACTTTGGCCACCTGATGCGAAGAGCTGACTCATTGGAAAAGACCCTGATGCTCGAAAGGATTGAGGGCAGGAGGAGAAGGGGATAACAGAGGATGAGATGGTTGGATGGCATCACCAACTCGATGGATATGGGTCTGGGTGGACTCTGGGAGTTGGGGATGGACAGGGAGGCCTGGTGTGCTGTGGTTCATGGGGTCGCAAAGAGTCAGACACAACTGAGTGACAGAATTGAACTGAACTGAATTACACTTTTTATTGTTTCATAAACATTCAATACTATTCCAGATATTTTGGCATTTTCCCCTCCACATCCCTCTTTTCTGGAAACTTACAGTGATAAAAAGAAGAGATGAGTTAGTCTTATTACGGATTCTTCCTTATTTGAACCACAGTAAGTTCACATAATTTTCACTAAAAAATGTAAGACTTTTCATAGATTTTTATATTTTTGTCCACTTAAAAGAAAGCTGCAAGTTAAGTTTTATTTGGGGCAAATGAGGATTGCAACCCAGGAGACAGAACCTCAGATAGCTCTAAGAATCTGCTCCAAAGAGGTCAGTATATATGTGATTTTGGTGAAGGGTGAATACATGCAATCAAGCACATATTTTCCAGAAGGTTTCTACTAGTCTCGTGAAGGTGTTGTGAGTCACAAGGAGCAGTTGTCACCATGAAGGATTTTAATGCTTTTCTAGACATGGAAGATATAAGAACCAGGCTCATAAAATGGGCTCCTGAAGATGTCTATCTAAAGACCTATTCTGCCGGTTCCCCCCGCCCCACCTCCAGCACATTTAGACTCTCTACTTGCTTCATTTATACTCTCTACCCTGAACTCCTTTCAGGGGGTGGTTGAAGGTCTCAGCAGAAGCACTTGATTTAATACTTGTAGAGGTAGGTAGATGGCACGTGTCCATGGCAAGTGCCCATTTGTAACTGACACTTAATGAGAAACATCAGCAATACTTACGCACAAAAGTATGTCTGACTCCCTCCCAGAAGAATATATAAGCGGTAAATGACTTACTATAATGTGTTGATAAGGATCTATAAATGACATGTTGGTTTCAATTACGAGAAATCTCTTCACACTTCAAAAGTCTTCTTTGGCACTCTAGCTTCTTTAAAACCTACAAAATAAAGAGTTCTTATTGTTAAGCCTTTTCTTGGATGCATTTACAAGATTTAAATAATGATGGATGTGACTCTTAGGAAGTAAGATTCTACCCAAGGGGACTGGTGTGGATTGAGCTCCCTAATTGTTTATACGTGTGAGTATACACACATCACTTAGAAAAGGATAAACATATTCTGCTATTACTGCTTACTTTCCATATTTGTTCAAATTTATTCTGTGAGTAATTGTTAGGAAACTCCAGGATTTTTTTTTTTTCATTTCCCAAGTACTTCATGAGAAATTTATTGAAATTATGGAAACTTAAAATTATTTTTGTACTATTTATCATCAAAAAGCCACCTGCTATTGTTTGTTTCCTTAATTGGATCAGTACTACACACATTCACAATTTAAAAAAAGGAATACTTTTCATTTTAGCTATGTGTTAAGAGTTTTAAAAACATATTCATGTTAAATGTCAACTTTTAATGCTGACTATTTAAAATAAATGACTTGTTCATTCTAAAGTTCCAGCTTAACTGGAAAGCAATTAAATGAAAGTTTAAGTGATTAGAAATAGTGCTGTACAAAATGATAGAAACAAGCAAGTGAAACTAGAGAGGAACGGGGAACTTGATCTCAGTACAGGAGCAACCACAGAGGATGAGGAGGAGTGAATTTAGAGTCCAGGCAGGCCGTTTGAGGAACTGAGAGAAAACACTGGCTGGTGAATGGTGAGCAAGAATACAAGTGGCTCATGATGAGTTTGGAAATATGCGGAGGAGCAGATCATGCAAGGCTATGGAAGCAACAACTATTCACCTAGGTATAGCGCACCCACTCTCCAGGACTCAGCTTACATGCTGCCTCCACTGAGAAGACTTTCATGATGTTCAGAATATGATTGGTTTGCCTGTTCCTGGTTTCATTTGCACCTTGTATGTCTTTTTCAAGTCTTTCATTCCACTTATACAATGTCTGCCTTCCCTGAGAGAACTAAAGACGCATAAAGTCGGTGACCGTATTTATCTTGTTCATAGAGTTATCCATCCTTATTGCCTAATGCTGTGCCTAAAATCTAGTAGGTTGAGGATAAATATTTGTTGGGTAGATGGGTGGATGGATGGATAAATATTGCATAATTTCAGGTTTATGTATGAAGGAAATTCACGGAATAGTACTGGGTACTCTCTTTTGATGTCCCTCTTTTTCATTCCTAACTATTCTTAATGTAAAAGGATGTTACATATCCATCTCTAATTTTAAAGGAAAAAAAAAATTGGAACAAGGGAAATCCGAGAAGGAGTGAGACTAGTACTCAGAATGTTTAGAGGAAATTTGTTGCTGGTGCCCAACACCAGCAACAGTTTGGTTTCAGGAACTTTATTTCTTCTTTCCATTTCTAGCAACTCCATTCATAACCCCTGTGCTTTCTACCTAACTCTTCACCACTTCTGTCTCTACTGTTTCCTGCATCAGGACCTAGATAGAGGCTCTCTCCATATTAAAGCCAAAAGCAGGCAACATGCATACAATAGCTAACTGCCCACATCTATGGTTTTTCCAGCAGTCGTGTACAGATCAGAGTTCAACCATAAAGAAGACAGTGCCGAAGAACTGATGCTTTCAAACTATGGTGCTGGAGAAGACTCTTTAGAGTCCATTGATCAGCAAGGAGATCAAACCAGTCAATCCTAAAGAAAATAAACCCTGAATATTCATTGGAAGGATCGATGCTGAAGCTGAAACTTCAATACTTTGACCACCTGATATGAAGAGCTGACTCATTAGAAAAGACCCTGATGCTGGGAAAGATTGAAAGCAGGAGAAGGGGACACCAGGGGACAGAGGATGAGATGGTTGGATGGCATCACTGACTCAATGGACGTGAGTTTGAGCAAACTGTGGGAGACGGTGAAGGACAGAGAAGCCAGATGTGCTAAAGTCTTCGGGGTCGTAGAGAGTCAGATAGGACTTAGCAACTGAACAATATAAGATATTATATTGGGGAAACCTGGGTAATGAATATATGGAAATGGAAATTTTTCCTGTTTCTTGACTTAGCTGCTACTGCTAAGTCCCTTCAGTCATGTCCGACTCCGTGTGACCTCATAGATGGTAGCCCACCAGGCTCCCCCGTCCCTGGGATTCTCCAGGCAAGAACACTGGAGTGGGTTGCCATTTCCTTTTCCAATGCATGAAAGTGAGAAGTGAAAGTGAAGTCGCTCAGTCGTGTCCGACTCTTAGCGACCCCATGGAATGCAGCCTACCAGGCTCCTCCGCTTATGGGATTTTCCAGACAAGAGTCCTGGAGTGGGGTGCCATTGCCTTCTCTGTCTTAACTTAGATTATTTCAAAATAAAAATATATATCTTAAAAGTCTACTATATGTGAATAGGTGCAATTTATACATACAATTTTCATTTCAAACTTAGAGAAGCAACATCAGTCATATGGGAACTGTTGGGTAAGCTTCCCTTTCTTCCGAAAAAAAAAAAAACATTGGTGATTATTGCCAGACAGTGATGACATTTTCCGTTACAGTTACAAATAAGCACTCATTCATCCTTTTACCTCCCTACACTGTTAATAGTAGCAATAGATATCTTTAGTTTCTGTGGAAGTACACATTTCTGTCCACCCAGCCACATTAAACACTGAGAAAAAGCCACCTCCCCCGCTCCTCCCCCACCGCACCCTTTGCAACTAGCATAGCCTGGAAACATTATTGCAACTAGTTTGCATAACCACTATCATGAATGCTTATAAAACAGCAGTTTTGGGGGGGGGGTTTGGGGGAGAGGGTTGTTTTTACTAATTATGCTGAATAACCAATCTTGATGAGTGTTCAGTCTTTTAAGTCTGAAGCAACAAATATGAAGCTCATAGTTTCTTTTATTCTTTACCTCCCCCCCCCCCTTGTAATTAGATACTTCCTGAACACTAATGAGGGGGAAATGCAGATACACTTTTCAACACACACTTGCCTATGTGATGTAACTGTTGGCTTCCAGTGAATGCTTCATAGTGTGTGGTCTGTCCAAAACCCTGTTAGTCCTGTTGGCAGGAGAGATGGACTTCTCTTGGGAAGGTGAAAAAAAAAAAAACCCACAGACTAGAAAGTTTTGTCATTCTCTTTCCTTACCTACTGGCTTCTCTGGTGGTTCAGGCAGTAAAAAATCTGCACCATGCAGGAGACCCAGGTTCAATCCCCAAGTGGGGAAGATCCCCTGGAGAAGGAAAGGGCAACCCACTCCAGTATTATTGCCTGGAGAATTTCATGGACAGATAAGTACGGCTGGCCACAGTTCATGGGATTGCAAAGAGTCAGACACAGGACTGACTAACACTTTTCCTTGCCTAGAATTATGGGAAACAGGAAAATAAGGGGTTATCATGGACATGTGAAGGTGAACTGAAGGTGTTAGTCACTCAGCCGTGTCCGACTCTTTGGGATCCCATGGACTATAGCCCTCCAGGCTCCCCTATCCATGGAATCCTTCAGGCAAGAATACTGGAAAGAGTAGCTATTTACTTCTCCAGGGAAACCTCCTGACCCAGGGATCAAACCCATGTCTCCTGCATTGCAGGTGGATTCTTTACTGTCTTAGCACCAGGGAAGCCCAATCATGGACATACTTCAGAGATATTGCAGGTTTGTTTCCAGACCACCATAACAAAGACAGTATTTCAATAAAACTAAGCACAAAACTGCTTTGGTTTCCCAGTGCATAGTAAAGTTATATTTAAACTGTAATGTAGTCTATTACGTGTGCAGTAGCATTGTGTCCAAAGAACAATGTACAAACCTTAATTTAAAATACTTTATTGCTAACTAGCATCTCAGTCTTTCAATTCAGTTCAGTTGCTCGGTCATGTCAGACTCTTTGCAACACCATGGACTGCAGCACACAAGGCTTCCCTGTCCTTCACCAACTCCGGAAATTGCTCAAACTCATGTCCACCGAGTCGATGATGACATCCAACCATCTCATCCTGTGTCATCCCCTTCTCCTCCTGCCTTCAATCAGTCCCAGCATCAGGGTATTTTCTAACGAGCCAGTTCTTCACATCAGGGGGCCAAAGTATTGGAGGTTCAGCTTCAGCATCAGTCCTTCCAGTGAATATTCAGGACTGATTTCCTTTAGGATTGACTGGTTTGATCTCCTTGTAGTCCAAGGGACTCTCAAGAGTCTTCTCCAACACCACAGTTCAAAAGCATCAATTATTTGGCACTCAGTCTTCTTTATGGTCCAGCTCTCACATCCATACATGACTACTGGAAAAACCATAGCTTTGACTAGATGGACTTTTGTTGGCAAAGTAATGTCTATGCTTTTTAATATGCTGTCTAGGTTGGTCATAGCTTTTCTTCCAAGGAGCTAACACCTTTTAATTTCATGGCTTCAGTCACCATCTGCAGTGATTTTAGAGCCCAAGAAAATAAAGTCTCACTGTTTCCATTGTTTCCCCATCTGTTTGCCATGAAGTGATGGGACCAGATGCCAAGATCTTAGTTTTTTGAATGTTGAGTTTTAAGCCAGCTTTCCACTTTCCTGGTGGCTCAGAGGTTAAAGTGTCTGCCTGGAATGTGGGAAACCAGGGTTCGATCCCTGGGTTGGGAAGATTCCCTGGAGAAGGAAATGGCAACCCACTCCAGTACACTTGCCTGGAGAATCCCATGGAGGGAGGAGCCTGGTAGGCTAGAGTCCATGAGGTCCCAAAGAGTTGGACATGACTGAGCGACTTCACTTCACTTTCGAGGCTCTTTAGTTCTTCATTTATCCACATTCCCTGGTGACTCAGATGGTAAAGCATCTGTCTACAATGCGAGAGACCGGGGTTCAATCCCTGGATTGGGAAGATTTCCTGGAGAAGGAAATGGCAACCCACTCCAGTACTATTGCCTGGAAAATCCCATGGACAGAGGAGCCTGGTAGGCTACAGTCCATGAGGTCGCAAAGAGTCGGACACGACTGAGTAACTTCACTTTCACTTTCCCCTTCATCAACAGGCTCTTCAGTTTCTCTTCTCTTTCTGCCATTAGGGTCTTATCATCTGCATATTTGAGTTTATTGATATTTCTCCTGGCAATCTTGATTCCAGCTAGTGCTGGATAACCAGCCCAGCATTTCACATGAGGTACTCTGCATGTAAGTTAAATAAACAGGGTGACAATATACAGCCTTGACAAATTCCTTTCCCAATTTGGAACCAGTCTGTTGTTCTGTGTCTGGTTCTAACAGCTGCTTCTTGACCTGCATACAAGTTTCTCAGGAGGCAGGTAAAGTGGTCTGGTATTTCCATCTCTTGAAGAATTTTCCACAGCTTGTTGTGATCCACACACTCAAAAGCTTTAGCATAGTCACTGAAGAAGAGTAGATTTTTTTCTGGAATTCTCTTCCATTTTCTATGATCCAGTGGATGTTGGCAATTTGATCTTTGGTTCCTCTAGCTTTTCTAAAATCAGCTTGAACATCTGGAAGTTCTCTCTTCATGTACTACTGATTCCTGGCTTGGAGAATTTTGAGAATTATTTTGCTAACGTGTGAGATGAGTGCAATGAGCAGTAGGTGAACATTCTTTGGCATTGCCTTTCTTTGGGATTGGAATAAAAACTGACCTTTCCCAGTCCTGTGGCCATTGCTGAGTTTTCCAAATTTGCTAGCATATTGAGTGCATCACTTTTACAACATCATCACTGAGGATTTGAAATAGCTCAACTGGAATTCCATCACCCCCACTAGCTTTGCTTGTAGTGATGCTTCCTAAGGCCCACTTGACTCTGCATTCCAGGATGTCTGGCTCTAGGTGAGTGATCACACCATCACAGCTATTTTTGTCATCAAGGTTTTTTTGTATACTTCTTCTGTGTATTCTTGTCACCTCTTCTTAATTTCTTCTGCTTCTGTTAGGTCTATACCATTTCTGCCCTTTATTGTGCCCATCTTTGCATGAAATGTTCCTTTGGTATCTGTAATTTTCTTGAAGAGATCTCCAGTCTTTCCCATTCTGTTGTTTTCCTCCATTTCTTTACATCGATCGCTGAGGAAGGCTTTCTTATCTCTCCTGGCCATTCTGAAATTCTGCATTCAGATGCTTATATCTTTCCTTTTCTCCTTTGCCTTTAACTTCTCTCCTTTTCTCAGCTGTTTGTAAGGCCTCCTCAGACAACCATTTTGCCCTTTTGTATTACTTTTTCTTGGGGATGTGCCGGGAGCCAGCGTGAGGAACTCCGCCCATGGCAAAGGTCATGAGAAAGGAGTCTCGGCATACGCAAAGGCAGGATCGAGCCTCAGGAAACCCCCTGTTCCCGAGCATCTACCCCCCAAAACCAGAGTCTTACACCTCTGACTTTACGGGGAGCTATTCCCCACCACCTCTCTCTGTAAAGGAGTTAACTTAGGACTCCTGAGTTAACTTAGGAGTTATTTATTATAAATAACTCTCCTGGGCGTGACAAGGGTGTCTCAGGTCAAACCTCTCTGCTGGCAGACTAGCTTTGTGTGACAGGATTATCCACACTCTTGATACTTTGAACATGATTGTTTACTACCTCTCAAGCATACACAGCACAGAGAGTTTAGAGTATTCTGAAAGTTTTAATTAGCATAGGGCTTTTCTCATTGTTGAGTCAATGATTGCCACCAGGCCTCCATATCCTTAGGCACCTGGGAGTATGTTAATCGATGTAATTGGAATGTAGAAAAGGAAATATAGTAGTTTTGATGTTAGCAATACTAGACTTTTTGAGTTAATGTGTTTTCTCTTTTGTTATAGATCACTGTACTCCTCTTTCTTTGTTATAAATCACTGTGTCCTTGCTATGTAAAAATGTAACTTTATCACTATCTTAAGACTAAATAGATCTTAAGGGGAAACAAGTTTTCTGATCAATTAACCTTTATCAATAGAAAGTAAGGTGGGGCCATAAAATGTTGATTGGTCTCCAGACCAGAAGATATTGTGAACAAATGTAAGACCCTTGTAAGAAAAAAGATATGCTGATAAGGGTCGGAGCAGCTGACTCTGTCTCTTACATTTATCTCTATGTATAACTAAAAGTATAAAAGTGGACCTGGAAAATAAAGAAACGGGACCAGTTCCTGGGAAGACTGGTTTCCCCCATGTGGTCTTTGCTTGTTCTCTTCTGGCTGAATTGCCATCTGGAGCGCGGAGGCTCACCATGTCTACTTACTTGCCCTGGCATCTAAGACCCACGCGAGAGGGAGCCCAAGGCAGGGCACCCTCCACTATTCAAGCGGGCACCATTGGCCTACATAGATGGTACAAACTCTTTGTCTTGGAGTTTTATTGGTTTTTCCACATAAACCAAGTTATTCAGCCTCTTTTCTCCACTAATTTTTCCACTATACTATTTCTTTCTAATCTCCCTCCATATCTTTAATTAAGCAATTAATTCCTCAGACACCGACGCCATCTCTGCTTCGAATTCCCTGGATCCACTGGGGCTGGACCCTGGCAGGGATGGTCTTGATCCCTGCCTCCTGTACAATGTCACAAACCTTTGTCCATAGTTCTTCAGGCACTCTATCAGATATAATCCCTTGAATCTACTTGTCACTTCCACTGTATAATCATAAGGGATATGATTTAGATCATACTTGAATGGTCTAGTGGTTTTCCCTACTGTCTTCAGTTTAAGTCTGAGTTTAGCAATAAGGAGTTCATGATCTGAGCCACAGTCAGCTCCCGGTCTTGTTTTTGCTGACAGTATACAGCTTCTCCATCTTTGTCTGAAAAGAATATAATAAATGTGACTTTGGTATTGACCAGCTGGTGATGTCCATGTGTGGAGCTGTCTCTTGTATTGTTGGAAGAGGGTGTTTGCTATGGCCAGTGCATTCTCTTGGCAGAACTCTGCTAGCCTTTCTCCTGATTCATTTTGTACTCCAAGGCCAAACTTGCCTGTTACTCCAGGTATCTCTTGACTTCCTGCTTTTGCATTCCAGTCCCCTATGATGAGAGTGAAAGTCACTCAATCATGTCCAACTCTTTGTAACCCTGTGGACTATACAGTTGATGGAATTCTCCAGGCCAAAATACTGGAGTGTGTAGTCTTTCCCTACTCCAGGGGATCTTCCCAATCCAGGGATCGAACCCAGGTCTCCCACATTACAGGTGGATTCTTTCCCANAGAGTGAAAGTCACTCAATCATGTCCAACTCTTTGTAACCCTGTGGACTATACAGTTGATGGAATTCTCCAGGCCAAAATACTGGAGTGTGTAGTCTTTCCCTACTCCAGGGGATCTTCCCAATCCAGGGATCGAACCCAGGTCTCCCACATTACAGGTGGATTCTTTCCCAGCTAAGCCACAAGGGAAGTCCAAGAATACTGGAGTGGGTAGCCTATCCCTTCTCCAGTGGATACTCCTGAACCAGGAATTGAACCAGGGTCTCCTGCATTGCAGGTGGATTCTTTACCAACTGAGCTAGAAGGGCATTTTTCTCTGGTGTTCACTCTAGAGGGTCTTGTAGGTCATCTTAGAATCATTCAACTTCAGCTTCTTCAGCACTAGTGGTTGGGGCACATACTTTGATTCCTGTAATATTGAATAGTTCGCCTTTGTGAGTCATAATCTTTTGCTGGTGGAAAGTCCCACCTCAGTGTTGATGGCTGCTGACTGACCAGGATGGTGGTTTCTGAAGGCTGGGCTGACTATGGCAGTTTCTTTTGTGTGTGTGTAGCAATCACTTAGAATGAGACAAGTGGAGGTTGCTGCATCAATTAATTCTTCCTCGCAAGCATAATTTCTCTTTAGCATGCAATGTTATTTGAGAGCATTTTACCCAGAGTAGGACTTTTTCAAAATTGGAGTGAATCCTCTCAAACCTTGCTACTGCTTTATCAACTAAGTTTACGTGATATCTTAATTGTTTTACTGTCATTTCAACAGTCTTCACAGCATCCTCACCAGGAGCAGATACAACCTTAAGAAAACACTTTGCTCATCCATAAGAAGCAGCATCCTTTCAAGTTTTATCAATCAGACTGTAGCAATTCAGTCACATCTTCAGGCTCCCTTCTAGTTCCAGTTCTCTCAGCATTTCCACCACCGTTATTTACTCCACCAAAATCTTGAACCCCTCAAAGTCATCCTTGAGGGTTGGAATCAACTTCTTCTAAACTTCTGTGAATGTTGACATTGTGACCCCTTTCCATGAATCACAAATGTTCTTCATGGCATCCAGAATGGAGAATCCTTTAAAAGGTTTTCAGTTAACTTTGCCCAGACCAATCAGAGGCAGCAATTGCCATATAAAATTTATTTCTTAAAGAACAAGACTTGAGTCGAACAAATGGATGCTGTGTCAAGAGGCATGAAAACAACATTAATTTCATCTCTATCTGAGCTCTTGGGTAATAACTACATTGTCAAGGAACAGTAGTAATATTTTGAAAGGCCTTTGTTTTGAGAAGTAGGTCTCAATTGTAAGCTTAAAATATTCAATAAATCATGTTGTAAACAGATATGCTTTCATCCAGGCTTTGCTATTCCATTTATAGAGCACAGCAGAGTAGATTCTTAAGGGCCCTAGGATTTTGGGAATGGTAAATGAGCATTGGCTTCAACTTAAAATCACCAGATGCATTTAGTTCCTAACTCTAAAATCAGCCTGTCCTTTGAAACTTCAAAGCCAGTCAATGACTTCTCCTCTCTAGCTATTGAAGTCCTAAATAGCATCTTCTTCCAATAGAAGGTCATTTCATCTCCACTGAAAATCCGTTGTTTAGCCACCTTCAGTGATTACCCGAGCTAGATCCTTTGGATAATTTACTGTAGCTTCTACATGAGTATGTCTTCTTTACTGAAACCTCAAGAACCAAGCTCTGTTAGATTCAAACTTTTCTTCTGCAGTGTCCCCACCTCTCTCAATCCTCATAAAAATGAAGAGAGTTAGAGCCCTGCTCATCATAGGCTTCGGTTGAATTAAATTTTGTAGTTAATTGGATCTTTCATCCAGACCACTGAAACTTTCTCCATATTAGCAGTAAGGCTGTTGGCTGTTTTGCTTTCTTATCATTCGTGTGCTCACTAGAGTAGCATTTTTAATTTCTTCAAGAACTTTTCCTGTGCATTTCACAACTTAAGCTAGCTCTGGCACAAAAGGCCTAGCTTCTGGCCCATCTCAAATTTCAACACCCGTTCTTCACTAAGCTTAACCTTATTTCTAGTGTTTTATTTAAAGTGAGAGACATGTGACTTTTCCTTTCATATGAACACCTAAAGACCACGGTTCAGTTCAGTTCAGTCGCTCAGTTGTGTCTGACTCTTTGCGACCCCATGAATCACAGCACGCCAGGCCTCCCTGTCCATCACCAACTCCTGGAGTTCACTCAGACTCACGCCCATCGAGTCCATGATGCCATCCAGCCATCTCATCCTTGGTCGTCCCCTTCTCCTCCTGCCCCCAGACCCTCCCAGCATCAGGGTCTTTTCCAATGAGTCAACTCTTCTCATGAGGTGGCCAAAGTATTGGAGTTTCAGCTTCAACATCAGTTTTTCCAAAGAACACCCAGGACTGATCTCCTTTAGGTTGGATCTCCTCACAGTCCAAGGGACTCTCAAGAGTCTTCTCTAATACCACAGTTCAAAAGCATCAATTCTTTTGAGCTCAGCTTTCTTCATAGTCCAACTCTCACATCCATACATGACCACAGGAAAAACCATAACCTTGACTATACAGAACTTTGTTGNTCAGAATGGACTGGTTGGATCTCCTTGCAGTCCAAGGGACCCTCAAGAGTCTTCTCCAACACCACAGTTCAAAAGCATCAATTCTTCAGCGCTCAGCTTTCTTCACAGTCCAACTCTCACATCCATACATGACCACAGGAAAAACCATAACCTTAACTATACAGAACTTTGTTGGCAAAGTAATGTCTCTGCTTTTGAATATGCTGTCTAGGTTGGTCATAACTTTTCTTTCAAGAAGTAAGCGTCTTTTAATTTCATGGCTGCAATCACCATCTGCAGTGATTTTGGAGCCCCCCAAAATAAAGTCTGACACTGTTTCCACTGTTTCCCCATCTATTTCCTATGAAGTGATGGGACCAGATGCCATCACCAGATCTTTGTTTTCTGAATGTTGAGCTTTAAGCCAACTTTTTCACTCTTCTCTTTCACTTTCATCAAGAGGCTCTTTAGTTCCTCTTCACTTTCTGCCATAAGGGTGGTGTCATCTGCATGTCTGAGGATATTGATATTTATCCTGGCAATCTTGATACGATCCAGTAATTCCACTCCTGCACATATATCCTAAGAAAAATATGGCTCAAAAGGATACATGTACACCAATGTTCATTAAAGTGCTGCTTATAATAACCAAGACATGGAAGCAACCTAAATGTATATCAACAGATGAGTGGATGAGATGTATGAATATGAATTGTATTCATATACAATTGAATATTACTCAGCCATTAAAAAGAAGGAACCAATGCCATCTGAAGCAACATGGATAANTTTAAGCCAACTTTTTCACTCTCCTCTTTCACTTTCATCAAGAGGCTTTTTAGTTCCTCTTCACTTTGGTCTAATTTCAAGACTGTTGTGTCTTAGGTACTAAAGAGACCTGATGAGAGGGACAGAGGTGGGGAGCAGACAGCGGACAGAGTCTTCAGAACACACACAATACTAAGTTTACTGTCCCATAAGGGTGCTGTTTGTGGAGCCTCCACACAATTATAATAGTTTCTTTCCCACACCCACAGAGGCAATGGGAGGATGAATTGAAGATATGTATGTCAATAATTATGCACAGTACCTAGGAGGTCATAAGTATACAAGATTATCATTTGCTATTATTAGTTATGAAACTGATGCTTTCTCCCAAATTCCTGAGACTTATTTGGCTCTATGAAGATTTCTAAGAAACTCAAGTAGGCAGATTTGATGAACATCTTTTCTATAAAGACCGTGTATTTGTCATACTCAACAATGAGTTTTAATGGAGATTGAAAAGCACCGCTATTTCTGATCCATCAAATTATATGTATGTGTATGCGACTTCACTTTCACTTTTCACTTTCATTGGAGAAGGAAATGGCAACCCACTCCAGTGTTCTTGCCTGGAGAATCCCAGGGACGGGGGAGCCTCGTGGGCTGCCATCTGTGGGGTCACACAGAGTCAGACACGACTAAAGCGACTTAGCAGCAGCAGGATATGCATACATATATATGTGTGTGTATATATATATATATATATATAACTCTGACTTATCTGCTTCCAAATTCAAAGCTTTCTCCATTATTCTGGGTATAGAAACATGTTCTAAAAGCACTAAGGATAGTTCATTACTGTTTCCATCATCATCCATAAATATAAATACACACACACAGTTACTAAGACATCAGTAAAGTTTTAAACCCTTAAAGTATTTTGCTGTTGCTTTTCTAAAACCTAGGCTAAGAAAAGAGTTAGGCATCACCCACAAGCACAGAAGCATGAAGAAACAGTAAGAATTAAGTAAATGAGCTGCTTTAAATTAGAACCGTCTCTCACGCTGTGTGTGTGTGCTAAGTCACTAAGTCATGTCCAATTCTTTGCAACCCTATGGAGTGTAGCCCACCAGACTTCTCTGTTCATGGGATTTTCCAGACAAGAATACTGGAGAGGGTTACCATTTCCTTCTCCAGTGATCTTCCCAACCCAGGGGTCAAACCTGTGTCTCCCGTATTGCTTGCATTGGCAGGCAGATTCCTTACCACTGAGCCATCTGGGAAGCCTGTCTCTTAGGCTGAACCCTAATTTTAATACAAGGACTTCCCTGATGGTACATTGGATAACGGTCTGCCTGCCAATGCAGGGAACACAGGTTCAATTCTTGGTCCAGGGAGATTCCAGATGCACTGGAACAACTAAGCCTGCAAGAAGCCTGCACACCACACGTGGAGAGTATCCCCTGCACCCCTCAACAAGAGAAAGCCTGTGCAGCAACAAAGACAGTGTGCAGCCCAAAATTAAATAAACACACACACACACACACACACACACACACACACAATCTGTTACAATAACTCTTCGATTTCCAAGGAAATGGAAAAGCATGCCACCAGATACAAAGGCACAGATTAATGAACTGGGTCTATTTCTCAAGCCAGGAAGCCAAGAGTATGGTTTGTGCCTGCTGGGCCCCGCAGTGAGATACCTGCTCCTTCACTGATGTCCATCCACAATATTCCTTTTGAATTGACTTTTTCCACTCTTTTTTTATTCCTAGACCACTGACTCTGCTTCTTTGTCTCTCAAAATTTCATGATGGAGAGTTCATTATTTATTCAGACAAGTTTATACGGAAAATCTCCCAGAGTTTCAGAACAGAGAAAGATTTCTATGGTTTAAAACAGACAAGGCTTGCTGGAGAAGGCAAAAAACTGAGCTCATATTTGAAACCAGGAAAGGGCGCAAATGTCTAGAAAGGGGAGGTTGAAAACATGGGCTGTGGGAAAAGGTCATGAATAGCAAGCTACAGCCGCCATGGAGATGCCCTTCCCATCTCAGGCTCTCGTCGGTGCTACCCAGCCACCCCAAAATGCCACCCAAAACCTTCCTACCCCCTCCACATACCTTTTTGGCCTTGCCGTGCATGGTCTGTAAGAGCTTGGTTCCTGGATCAAGGACTCAAACCCGGGGCTCTTGGCGGTGTAAGCCCAGAGTTTTAACCACTGGACTACCGGGACTCCCTCCCCGACATGCCTTCAGCACAGCAGAGTCTCTGCCTATTCTTCAGGATTCTGCATAAACTCATTGTCAGAAGTAAACCGTCTTTTTATCTACGTGGTTAGGACCCTGTATTTCTCCTAGATATCTCTTACCAGAGCATGATGTACTCCACTGCCATGATTTAGAGGGTATTGAGCAACAAGAGGGAAATTCTGTCTCCTTCTCCCTGTATTCTTGTTGGACCTCAAGTGATTACTCAACCAATACTTATTAAAGGATAAATGAACAAACTTGGGGGTTTGTATGGAGTACAGGGGAAAACTGATTAAACCATAGATGAGGTTCTGCGTTGAGTAACAGTTAAGGAGAAGTAGAACCTAATTATAGCAACTGGAATGACAAGCTGGAAAATATCTCAGTAATCACTAATTTAAATACTTAATCTTCAAAGTTCACATTAAACATTTGCTAGATGCCAGCGATGCTGTGCTAAGTGATTTTTATATATCATCTTGTTTTGTCTTCATAAGAGAGGGATTGCTATTGCCATTTTAGAAATAAAGAGTGAGTGTTTAAAATCAGTTTAAAAATCACTGACAACTCAAACTGAGGCAGATGGGATCTCATATACGCTACAAGAAAATACTGACTTCCAGAAAGACTAAGAAATGTTTCCCAGCTCGTCTGGCTTCAAATGTTGAGCTGGCCCTAGAATCCTGACCCTCTAACTCATGCCAAATTCTCTTTCCACATCATTCTGCCATTCTACAAAAGAACCCATAGCACCGGCAGAGAAAGGGGACACAGTGGAAGTGACACTCTGTATTCGCTTGCTACGGCTACTGGAATAAAACACCACAACCTACATGGCTTAAGCAACAGAAATTTATGTTCTGACAGTTTTAGAGGCCAGAAGACTGAGATCAAAATGCCCAGCAGGTATGGGCTTTGCTGGATCTTAGTTGCAGTCTGTGAGTCTCCAGCTATATGTAGCTCTGGCTTCTTTTGTGGCACAGGGGCTCTAGACTGCAAGGGATCAGTACTTGCAGTACCCAGATTTCCTTGCCCCACAGCATGTGGGGTCTTAGCTCGCTAACCACGGATTGAACCCATGACCCCTGCGTGGAAGGTGAATTCTCAGCCACTGGACCACCAGGGAAGTCCCAGGTTTGGCTTCTTCTGAGGCCTTTCTTCTTGGTTTGAGGATGCCATCTTCTCCCTGAATCCACACATGGTCTTTCTTCTGCACCCATGTTCCCCTGGTGTTTCTTTGAGTGTCCAAATCTTTGCGACCCCATGAACCGTAGTCCACCAGGCTCCTCTGTCCATGGAATTCTCCAGGCAAGAATACTGGAGTGGGTTGCCGTGCCCTTCTCCAGGGGATCTTCCTGATGCAGGGATCAAATCCAGGTCTCTTGCACTGCATGCAGATTCTTTACCATCTCAGCCACCAGGGAAGCCCCTTTTCAAAATAACACCAGTCAGTTTGATGAGGGCCCATCCTGAGGGCCTCGTTTAACTCTATCATCTCTTTAAAGACCTTATCTCCAACAGCAGTCACACTCTCAGNCTGATGCAGGGATCAAATCCAGGTCTCTTGCACTGCATGCAGATTCTTTACCATCTCAGCCACCAGGGAAGCCCCTTTTCAAAATAACACCAGTCAGTTTGATGAGGGCCCATCCTGAGGGCCTCGTTTAACTCTATCATCTCTTTAAAGACCTAATCTCCAACAGCAGTCACACTCTCAGGGCCTGGGTCGGGGTGGGGGTGGTTAGGACTTTAACATATGAATGGGGAGGGGCACAAATTAGTCTACATCACAGTTCAGTAATATAAATGCAACAGATAAAACAAATAAGCATACAATTATTAATGGAAAAAGGTGGCATTTGAGAAGGGAGGAGTAACCAGCAGAGAGGTCCAGATGTCATAAAATGGGCACCTCAACTAGGACCGAGAGGAGATAAAGAAGAGAGAGCACAGCGTTGTTTACATAGACCAGCCTCCCTCATCTGGTTATTTTGAAAGCACACCCCACATGTGTACATGTGTGCATGCATGTGCGCACACACACAAACACACACACACACACACAGTGTACTTAAGTGAGACACAATGCATAATGTAGTTTATTTTACCCCTTCAAGATTGGGAAGTACAAAACTATTTTAAGGACCAGAAAACTGGCTAGCCCAGTTTCACACACTGCATTACAAAGAAAGCAATAATGTGTCCTCACAGTCTGTTGTTATTTTTCCATTGTTTCACCACTTTGGTGGCAAAAAATAAGGAGCCATTCAGGCTCTATTTTAAGATCACAAAAAAGAAGCAGTCATAATCACCACCTAGACAGACCTTGTGCACATTTGTAAGCTGAGGTCTAAAGATATAAACAAACCTAGAGTTCACCCAGTTTCGGAAACAGCTGAACTCATCTTGCACTCTCAAGCTGGGGCCCTTTCTTTACACCCTTTCAGCTTCCCTTCCTCTCCTTGCCCTCCACTCCCCTGAAATATTCAGGCTAAAAAGATAATAGAGCCAGAATTAGAAGAGCATTTGTATACAACTTAGTTTGACCACTATTTTAAGTTGCTAAGCTATTTTTTGGTGGTGTGAAGCAGGCTTACGATATGAATCTGAAGGAAAGGAATAACTGAGTTTCTCTCTGTGATTGGTTAAACAAAGCTGGAAAAGAGCCATCTTCACCTTTTATACTTTTTTAGATTTGAATCATAGTTATTAGACACTGACTTACAAATCTTACATGGATGGTTTTTTAAAAATTCCTCTTCTCACAATGGACCCAGAGTCTATCATAAGAGTGAAGTAAGTCAGAAAGAGAAAAACATCATATATTAATATATATATATGTATATGGGATCTAGAAAAATTGTACAGATCAGTCTATTTGCAGGCAAGGAATAGAGACTCAGATGTAGACAACAGATGTGTGGATGCAGAGAGGGAAGGAGAGGACGGGATGAATTCAGGGTAGCACTGACATATATACACACTACCGCAGGTAAAACACAGCTAATGGGAACCTGCTGCGTAGCACAGAGACCTCAACTTGACTCTGTAATGATCGTAAGTTGTGGGATGAGGGGAAGTGGAGGGTGAGAAGGAAGCTTAAACGGGAAGAAACACCTGTGTACCTATAGCTGATTCACTTCGATGTACAACAGAAACTAGTATCATACTGTAAAGCAATTATATTCCAAAAATAAAATATGAAAAAAAGTTTTTNGTAATGATCGTAAGTTGTGGGATGAGGGGAAGTGGAGGGTGAGAAGGAAGCTTAAACGGGAAGAAACACCTGTGTACCTATAGCTGATTCACTTCGATGTACAACAGAAACTAGTATCATACTGTAAAGCAATTATATTCCAAAAATAAAATATGAAAAAAAGTTTTTAAAAATTTTCTTCCCCACACAGACCACTATGGAATAATGTCTCACTGACACTGAACAAACTATACTATGCTCATTTTCAGAAAATGTTCCACCTTTTATTTAAACGAAACCGATCATAGAGAGGTACTTGGAAGGAATGATGCTAAAGCTGAAGCTCCAGTACTTTGGCCACCTCACGCAAAGAGTTGACTCATTGGAAAAGACTCTGATGCTGGGAGGGATTGGGGGCAGGAGGAGAAGGGGATAACAGAGGATGAGATGGCTGGATGGCATCACTGACTCGATGGGCGTGAGTCTGAGTGAACTCTGGGAGTTGGTGATGGACAGGGAGGCCTGG
>SJYA01002263.1:119762-177037 GCA_006410615.1 Neotragus moschatus | reverse complement strand
CAGACGGTTTGCAAATATGTCCCCCTAGAGTGTGTCTGTGTTCTGTTGAGGGCTCCACTCCCTCTTTAATTGCTGCCTTTTTTTATGACGTACTCAAGATTGCCACAGCAGGGAAAGCCATATCTTTTTCTAAAGAAAACAGTCCAGGGAAAACCCCCAGGAAAACCATCCTGCTGGCTTTAGTGTTTCATGAAAGCCATTTTATTACTGGATGAGTTATAACATTCTGGAGAAGTTTTACTTTTCAACTCACACTGTAACTATTTAAAGTAGCCACTGAGGTTGATCTCATAATTAAAAGTGGGATGCTGACTATGATCTTGAAGTGGAAAAAAATGAAAGAAAAAATAGCAGGAGTTGTGGAAGATCAGAGGCTCGGTATACCCACTCATCTCATGGGTTACTGGGAAGCTAAACCACAAAGCATGACATGAACGTTCTACAAATCCTGGATTGTGTAACATTTAATATGGGTTCAAGTTCATCATTCTGTTTTCAGGTTGTAAGAAGTTTTAGAAGGGGCTTCTAAACACTGTGAATGACAATTCGCTTTTGAAATAATCCAGAAATTTAGTCTTTTGCAGGACTAAGAACTCTGTTCGTAGGAAGTGTGCATCTGAGGAGGAATTCTCAGGCGCCCTCAATATGTTTTGTGTCTTAGATCTCTTTCGCAGTCTGGTGAAGCCTACAGACCCCATGATAGGGTCTGACACTGAAAAATTCTTAAAATGAAAACACTGGGTTACAAAGGAAACCAATTATATTGAAATACATGGAATCTATGCAGTGTAGGAGACCTCTTAAATGGTATTTATGTATGCTTTGAAGGCTTGCATTTTCTCTCGCTACCTCTGTGGAATACACCCAGATAATTCTAAAGTTCAATGTAAAATTTTTGAAGACAGAAGAACTTAAAGAACTGTAAGGGGTAAAACAATAGAAAACTAAATTGCTTTTATTCTCCCTCTGCTAGCACTGTAATAAACATGTAAACCCAACCTGAATATTTAGGGGTTACATATAATAAGCACATGGAGAAAGAAATGGGAACCCCCTCCAGTATTCTTGCTTGAAAAAGCCCATGGACAGGGGAGACTGGAGGGCTGCTGTCCAAGGGGTCACAAAGAGTCGGACATGACTGAGCGGCTAACACACACACACACATAATAAGCACAGGTTGAAATGAACTAGAAATACTCATTTGCTCCAAATTACGAAATTTGCATTTCCTCAACCTTTGATCAACAGCAGAGAACAGAGACAAGAACATTAATAAAACCTCTAAGAATGTTTCAGTTGAGCTTCCACCCATGAAATATTATGCCTCAATGGGTTTGCGAAAATGCAAAATTACCAAAAGCAATGTTACACTCTTCCCTTCACTGTGGACAGGAAGAAGTTTGATAACTATACCACAGCCTAAGGAAATTTGGGCAGCACCAGGAATAAAGTCCAGGATGATTTTCCAACACATGTTAGACGTGTCATTGAAACAGGGAGGGAAGGAGGACAAAGAGGCATCTCCTGAGTGCCAGGCCATGCATCTTAGAAACATCTGAGCCAGAAGCACACTCAAGTTCATCTGATCACAAAGAACTTCCTCTCCATACCTCCCTGCCCAGCCTGACACACACAGATTCACTGCTTCATTCATGGAAGCACTCGGCCATCAACAGTATAAAACTAGAGCGCGTCAATAAAAGTATTTACGAAAAATGGCTATTGAAGCAAAAATTCATTAAAACAAGATTTTTTTTTAACTTTGAGGAAATACAAGAGTCAGTTTTTTTTAATAACCTTTATAAAACTTTTTATTTCATATTGGGGTATAGCTGATGAACAACGTTGTGATAGTTTGCAGTGAACAGCGGAGGGACTCAGCCATATATATACATGTATCTACTCTCCCTCCACCTCCCATCCCATCCTGCCTCATAACTGAGCAGAGCTGTGCTGTCCAGCGGATCCTTGTTGGTTATCCATTCTAAATATGGCAGTGTGTACATGAAAAGACACTTCTTTGCAATGGTGGATTACAATCACTGAATGTTTCAGCTCTCTTTACATTGCACAGTTGTAATGGTTCCAAGTCTATAACCACTGTCTTCTAAGGAGCACTGAGGTGGCCTTAGGAGCTTGTAGGAGTTGAGGAGTAAGATATAAACCATACACAAGACCCAGCTAGACATCCAAGAAACGTAGGCAAGGCAACAGTTAAACTTTTAGAACTTAACAATCTATCAACTCGGAAGGAAAAAGAGCCCAGCAGGAAGGCTCCTGGAAATAGGTAAAGGCACTGAGGGTCACTGAAGTATAGAACCAGGCCTACCAGTTGGCTAAGCTCAGAGTCCAAGAGTTTAAAAGAACAAAGACTCAATCCTTGCCAATCAGATGCTGGAAATCAAGCTAATTTGTGACTACTCCCTACTAGTTAATAATTACCCTAGAAAAAAGGATGTGTATTCTACAAGCTCATGAATTTCTATGTATTTTTGTTTTAGGTGTTTTATTTTGTTTGCTTCGTATATTTAGTGGTTTATTTTAAGGATTTCTATATTTTCTTTCACTCTTTAAAGATTTCACTCTCTCTAGATTTCTTTCACTCCCGCTGGAACAAAACAAATCAAAGCTATCCAGAAAAACTTAAGTCATTCTGGCTTCTCTAGGTTTGCTCCTAGCATTTAAACATAGCTGGAGAAAAACCACCTAACCTGGCAAACAGGTTTTTAATCTTAGGTTCACTTTCTGAAATCTCAGAGAGGCTCTCACGACTACACAGCATCTTTCTAAATTGTTCTGGTGCCCTCGTATGCCAACACTAGAAAGACTTTCTTCTCCCCTTCAAGTCTCTCACCTGACCCCACCCTTACTCTTGGCTGTGACCTCATTTCCCTTGAAAAAACAGAAGGCAGCAGACAGCAGTTNGCCTGGCGTGCTGAGATTTATGGGGTCGCAAAGAGTCGGACATGACTGAGCGACTGAAGTGAACTGAACTGAACTCCTCAAGGTTCTGCCAAGAATATGTCTCCATTTTTATGTTGTGTTTCCTGGACACATTTCTTGAAAGGGCCATTTGCTCCCAGTGTATCTATTCATGTCCTCAGAGTCCTCACCTCCCATCCCCTCTGCCATGTTATCGAATCCCCACCACTCCACTGGAACTGCTCTTATTAACACCACTAATGACTTCCAAGTTTTCAAATGTGTTTGTCAATTTTCCTATCCTATTTCTCTAGAACCACTTTGCTTTTCCGGTTCCATGACATCATCCTAACTACTGGTTTTCCATCAGATTTCTTGGTTGTTCCTTTGCAGGCTTATTTGCAAATGCTGTTCTCTGTCTGAAGCTCCCATCTGAGCTTCACCACCCTCAGTCCCTTTCCCTTTCATGCCTGGCTTCTCAACCTTCACATCCCAGTTTAAATTTTACCTCCCTAGGAAACCTTTCCTTCACCTCCCCAGGTTAGCCTGTACTAATAAAGTCCATTTGCTCCTCTTATTATTTGTTTATTATTTGCTTAATTATTCTCTCTCTCCTCCAAGAAGGAATTAACTCTTTATTCAGGTATGTCGTAAACGTAGCACAGTGCCTAGCATGTAGTTAATATTAATTAAAACACACTGAATTCGTGAAGGGAAAAAAAAAAAAATGTGCATAGCCCAGAGATCAAACATTCCTGGACAATACTAGCATCTGCCTTTTTATTTCCTTGACCCAGCAGGTAAAATTCTTATGTGAAAAAGTGAGTACAGACTATCTAATATGCTTTCTCTAATATCTCTTCTTCTTTGAAGAATTAAAAAAAGGTATATGTTTCCTACTCTTTTCTTAGGCATGTTACATATATTAATGAATGCATGTGTGTGCTAAGTCACTTCAGTCCTATCCGAGTCTTTGCCACCCCATGGGCTGTAGCCAACCAGGCTCCAGCTCTTCCCTGGAATTCTCCAGGGAAGAATACTGGAGTGGTTTGCCATGCCCTCCTCCAGGGGATTTTCCCAACCCAGGGATCAAATCATACTCATGAACAGTATTCAGAAATTCTTTTCTTCACAGAAAATTATAATTTCTACTAGAGTGCTCTTTTCATTGTGACAATAGCTCATAAGGTATTAATCAACCAAGCCAATTTATCAATTTAACACATAATTTAAGCAGACAGTAAAATTTTCTGCAACTGAATGAGTCTCAAAAAACTGGTTCTTTTATTGCTTTTCACTGACAACAGAGGTGATAAAAATAAGAAAAAAAATCTCATGGAAACATTGTGAACTTTTATATATTTTAAATATAAACCCCTGATTGTCACTGCCTCAAAAAATAAGTACCACACATCTTAATATTTTGCAACTAAATTTTTAATTAGGAAATCTTTTTAAATTAGAATTTTTGCTGTGAGAAATCATCCTAAAATATGTGAAGAGCACACTTATCAATGATATAATGATATTCTGAAGTTATATTTGAACATGAATTCCCATTACACACTGAAAGCAATGATTTTGAAAACTATTCCATGAACTACAGAAATGCCCTAGCATTGTCTCTTTGAGATCTAAGTTCACATAACCTCAACCAGTTTTGAACTCATCTGCCACTTCTTCATGATAGTTGCATGGAAAGGAAGTTGATACCTGTTTGAGGTAGATAATAACAGGGATTGAAGGTACTAAGAAATCTCAATTACAAATGCAGGAATCTAGTATGTCCTCAAAACCATATGCATCTTTAGATACTTTCTCCCAGGATGCTCTTCTAGAAGTTCTTACTTAATTGCTCTAAATTACTTTCCTTGCTGGACAGATGGCGCTAGTGGTAAAGAATCTGCCTACCAGTGCAGGTGACACAAGAGACTTGAGTTTGATCCCTGGGTTGGGAAGAACCCCTGGAGAAGGAAATGGCAACTCCCTCCAGTATTCTTACCTGGAAAATTCCATGGACAGAGGAGCCTGGAAGGCTACAGTCCATGGGGTTGCAAAGAGTTGGACGCAACTGAGCACGTGTACACACACGCACTTTTCTTACTACTCACATAATATTGCATCAATTACATATAAAAAGACCACTAAATGGACTACCTTTTTGTTTCAAGAAATAAAAAATGAGAGCCTGGGGACAATTCTGGCATTCCAGTGGTTAAGACTCCTCACTTCCACTGCTGAAGGCATCAGTTCGATTCCTGATTGGGGAATTAAGATCCAGCATGCCAAGAAGAGGCTGAAGAAAACTTACAGACACCAGTTTCTCCCCTTAAACAATCCCAGGAAGACACTGTCTCTTCTACAATTACAGATGCAAGAATCTCGCAAGAATACATAAAGGGTCTAATATCTCAATTTACTGCTGCAGCACGGCACTCATCTTGAAGCTGTGGACATAAAAGTACGGGGCGGAAGTGTGTCAGTTTACTGACCGAAATTCAGAAGCTACCTGCTGGCCTAATGCGTCAAGTGGCACAGTTTCATTTGGCAGTCAAGCAGGACCTACTGTGTATTATTTATGATGGAGTTTTATATATATGTGCAATAAGCCATTCTATAACTAAAGTTGATTTAACTCCAGAAAAAAAAAAAAAATCTAGCTTAGGTAAGCTACTGAGTTGCTTGGAAAGGTAAAATAATGATGAGGTTTTCATACAAATGATAAATCCAAAGTCAGAGTAACTATTTCGATACAAATGCTTTAAGCTAACCACCAATATTAATGAGGCCAAAAGAACCATAGGCTCTGCAGGCTGTACTCAGAATAGTCTAAAAGAATGCTCTATTACCAAATAAAAGTAAAACCTTCAGTAGAATTAGTGTTTTGTATACAACATGTCTATTTTGTATTTTTGGATTAAACTTCATATACCTTATTTTCTTAAAGTAGCATATATCTCTATACAATGCTACATAGTTACAAAGTAAGAAATACTAAATTATACAATACTTCTTGAGACTTCCCTGGGGGTCCAGTGGTTAAGACTCTGTGGGGTGCAAGCTCAATCCCTAGTTAGGAAAATAAGATTCCACATGCCCTGCGGTACCTCAGGCAAAAATAAATTAATTAATTAAATGGGAAAAAAAAGAAAAAAAAATTTTTTTCATTAAAAAGGAGCTAATTCAACAGATAAATATATCATATACTTCTTCTTCAATCACCCTTAAATATTTATGCAACTTCCTCTATTATGTCAATCAGTAATCCCATTATAAGAACAGAATAGGTAATAGGTAATAGGGGAACTGTTGGGATGTGTACTTTCCAGTTCTTCTCCTATAATTTTTCTGATGTTAACGCAAACAGGAAGAGGTTGACAGTCTTAAATAACATGCATCAAAACTGGAAATATAAACCAATCAATTAGTCAATTGAAGCATACAAAATACATCGAAATGAAAATCATGAGACTTAGATACTAAATAAGCTAGAGCAAGTCCCCAACATATGAACTAGCTCTATTCCAAGAGCATATTCATAAGTCCAACAAAGTTAGCCTAGGTACCCAATTAACACAAGCGATTATATAGTACTATACTGTAACGGGTTTATATTAATAATATTTGTCACATAAATAATATATACATTAAAAAAGCCAACACAAAAAATAAAGAAAACATTTTAAATCTTACAGTATAGTACTTTGAAATGTACAGCAGTATGGTATAACAGCTGGCATACAGGGGCTGCGACATATGTTAGCATCTTTGAAAGTTTACAACTTGAGGGGTTTGGATATAAGAGACTTAAGGTATTTAACTGTCCAACCACACCTCTTTCACATGTATAAGATGTGAATATCTGCTCTGTTAACTTACATGGTTATTATGTGCACAAAGTTCTTAAGCAATCTCTTTATAAACCACAAAATGGGTATTACTGTCCCTCTGATATTTTATTTCAAACTAGGTAATCAGAAAACAGACTGTAAATTAACTAAAATGAAAAACAAAGCTCAGTGTTACAAAAATGAGTTTTTCAAATTATGGAAGACTGAAATCACACATATTATGGATATTTGTTTTCTAACTCAAAACAGACTATTACCTAAAATGCATAAACTTCCCTGCAGACTTCAGAAGTCAAGCAAATGAGGAAGATTAAGGAAAAGGGTGCAGTTGATTTACAAGTGCACTCTTCTCCCTATAAAAAGGGAAAACAAGGGAAATGAGTGCAATGTGGTCCCAGTCCTTCATCTTTGACTCAGTGGTTATTAAACTCTGACAGGGATCACTTACAGACGATTGCTGAGTTTCACTAAAGCTATTTCAGTTCATTCAATAAGCAATCAAACTGGTGGTGCAGCTTCACAAATCAGCTTATGGAGAGCACTGAATTATTTAAGCTTATTTTATATTTGTATGATGGAGAAATAAATTATATTTTCAAAGAATGTTCTAAGGGTGGACGAGGAATCAAAGAGAATCCAAAAAAAAGTGAGAATCACACACTGGCAAGGGTAGCAAAATTTGGGCGCATCTCTTTTTCGCAGGTGTATGGCGACATCAAAAGACGGTAACAAAATCAGCTCTCTTGTACTGGTTTCTTTGGAAAGAACTCCAGAACCAACTCTTTGGTTCTCCCAACTGTCACTGCCCTAGTGGCCAAGGAGCAGAAGATGAATAGCTAAAGCTTAAATTCATTGTCTCTAAGTTAGTTCTTGACAAACATGGACACCATTTTTCTTACAAAGCCTTTAGCAAGAATTATCTGTAACCTTAGTCCTGTCTCTATCTTCTCTTGCATTAAGCAAGTCTGGACGTTCCTAAAGCTGTGGGAGATTCTACAAAAGTTTTGGCCCTCTTCTCGGAAACCTCGTCTACTTCCCTGATTTCCATTTCCCTGTAGAAAATGACAGTCTATGAGAATAAAAACAACTTGCTTTCATTTTTCTATGCATCTCACCCACTTTTTAAGAAAAGTTATCCGGAAACAATATGAACAAATCCTCTAAACTCGAAAAAAGCAAATGTTTACAGAATTTCCATTTCTACTTCAAAATTTGGCCTTTAATGTTAAGACCCCAAACACTCTTCAAAATTATTGAGGACCTGCAAGGGCCTTTGATTATATAAGTTATATCCACTGATATTTACCATGTTAGAAATTAAAACTGAAAAAAAGATTTAAAAATCACATTAAAAGAGGCAATTCATAAACACAGAGACAGAAAGGGCTGTCATGAAAACTGTTCAACCTTATTTCTGAAAGAAATGCAAATTTAATCAAGATAGCATTTTCATATAACAATTGTCTTGGTTTTTTGATTTGCTGTTATTTGTTCTGTTTGAATATTAACATCATGTTGGCTTAGGGAAATTATACTTTTATTCTGTTTATACATGGATACAATATTTATCAACAGAAAAATGGCAAAAATAATAACTAGCACTCCACAATGTTTTGCTGAATATTTTTTTAAATCCTCTAGATACTCAATAAATATTATTATTAACCTTTTACAGTTGACAAAAGAACATTTTGATTAAGCATTGGACTTAACAATCTCACCTGTACTTAGGAGAACTTTTAGCAGAGCTTGAAAAATACATTTTAAGAATCTATCCACTACGGGGTGGGAGGTGGGGGGGGTTCAAGATTGGGAACTCATGTACACCTGAGACGGAAAAAAAAAATAAAAATAAAAGAGAAAAAAAAAATCTATCCAGGACTTCACTGGTGGCACAGGAGATAAGAATCCACCTACCAACGCAGGGGAGACTGGTTTGATCCCTGTCCAGAAGATTCCACATGCCAGGGAGCAACTAAGCTGGTGCGCCATGACTGCCGAAGCCCCGGTGCAGCAACTATTGAGCCCTCGTGCTCCAGAGCCTTGTGCTCCACAAGAGGAGCCACGCCAACGAGAAGCCCAAACACTGCAAGGGAGAGTAGCCCCTGCTTGCTGCAACTAGAGAAAGCTGGCACACAGCAAGGAAGACCCAGCACAACCGAAAATAAACAAACAAATGTGTAACAATCTACCCAAATGTAATAAACAAACATTTGTATTAAGAGGTCCTAAGTGAAACACTATTATAACAGCAGAAAAATTTCATCCATGTAAAGATCTAGCAATTTATAATCAGCCAATGCAGAATTTCCACCAACAAAAAATTAGATCTTAGAACCGTGCTCTCTGGCTCATGGCTAGACTGCCATCGCTTGCATAGTGCCTGACCCATAGGAGGGCTCAGTAATATCTGTTTACTATATGAATGATTAAAGAAAAACTAAAGACTATAAAAATGTCTTGAAAGAAACTTTCATGATTGAGGAGAAGCATGTTGCAAAACAGCAAGAACAGTGCATTAAACCAATTAAACATGGAGGTCATTAGACTAAGGTGACCCTAATGCCACCACAACCTGCATCAGCAAACCAAAATTTAAGCCAGTAAATGCCTCAAAGTTACAAAATCGAAAACTAAGGACAATCATTCAGAAACAGCCAACTAAGCTTTAAGCTGTAGCCAATCAATAAATTCCTTACTCTGCTTCCGCTTTCCCCGCTGTAAAATCTCTGCCCCATACAGTGTCAGTGAAGCGCTCCTAACCACTTCTGGTTGGGCACTGCCTCATGCCAATCACTTTTCCCTCAGATAAACTCAAATATTTTTAATGTGCCTCAGTTTATCTTTTAACAAGTGCAGTCACAATTTTGTGAAATCTACATATGGATAAACGTATTATAGAAAAATGTCTAAAAATATAAAGAGATGTATATACTTGAATTCCTTGTCTCCATGCTGATGTATGTTAGTTACTCAATAAATATTTCTGATTGAATAAATGACATTTTAAAAGTAGTTACCCCTTAGGGGGACTATATGTACAGTCTTCCTTTTCTTCTTTGCAATTTCTATAATTGACAAGACTTAACCAATAAGTGTGAATTATCTTTGTAATAAATAAGAATATGATAAAATACTCATGCTGGGAAATGTCATTAGGAATTCTGGAGCAAAAGTAGCAAATATAGACATCTTACAATCTAATTTAAAAAATAACATGTATCTTACTTCCCTATTATGTTTTACTGATTGCATTTGGTGATAAGAAATATCAGATGTTACAGAAAAATGGCAAGCTTAAGATTGTATAGCTAATTACTATTGGGGTGGAGTCTAGAATGTAGGTCATTTGATTTCCAGGCAAGCAGTTTTTCCATTACTCCAATTATTTAGAGTTCTGAAACACTAACTGAATAAATGCAATATTCACTATAAGGTAGTTCTTTACTTATAAGGGAAATAATTTGCTAATTATTTTATACTGTCAGAAAACTCCAAAATTCTAAGAAATACTGTTTTCACATGACATGAATCATTTGGAGAATTTGAAATTCCTAGAGGTGTTTAAAAATTTGTGCATTTTAGAGGAGCATATGTCATTATTCAGGGAAGGGGTCTATAGCTTTCAGAAGATTTGTAAAAGGGCCTGTGAAAATAAAAAAGAAATTGAGAATGACTAAAGCTTAACTCTGCAAGCAAGAGGAAGAAAAACCTAATGGTAAATAAAAGGCATAAGAGAGGAAAAGGAACCACAGCTAATTCTGTCTTCCTCTTTTTTATTCCTGGAACATATTTTTTTAATATGCAAACAATTTGGTTTTTATGACTTTGCTTTCTAAGCAGACCCTAGGAATGATACTGACAGGTTAAAAACACAGGCAAATTACCTCTGTGGGATGAGCTTTATCAGGTACTGTTAGCAAGAAGCTGATAAATGTAAAATGTAAAAAAAAAAGAAAAAATTAACATTGCAAGTCACTTTTGAGATATTTTTTCATTCATGTTTAATCGAGAAAAGGAAAATTATTAAATAGATTTCTTAGTTTCTTGTCCCATGAAATGTGCTTCCCCTACAGGAAGTTTGTGAAGCAGTTTTGAGCAAATGCAGATTAAACACTTCTCTGTGCATTTCACAATTATTGCTTAAATGAAAATTTAACTCTTTCTTTGCCAATGAAAGAACCAAATATCTGTTGTTTAATCCCAATATTCAACTTGATCGGCAAGGTTTAGAGATATCTGGAATATAATTTTAAAACTCTTAAGCAAGATTTGTTTCATTACCCTTCCCTGCAAATCTCTCTTAGGCCACAACTTCAAATTTGTGCAACAAACAGAAATAAAACAAAACAGAAATTCCTCTTGAATCCAAAAGGTTATACATGCAAATATCATAGGTTGAAATTGACATACATGCAAATGGCCTGCCTCCAGTATGCTCCATCTCCCTTAGATGAATAAGTGCTTACGTCATCAACCAACCTGAAGACCATTTCTTGTTTTACTCTTTGAGGTCATTTCTAAGACTAAAATGAGTACAATATAGGAGACTTAAATAAGTTAAACCACTATCATTTCAAATCCAAATGGCTTTATTTTTTTTAACGAATGCTTTCAATACGAAATTACTAAAATAGTTTCTCACTCAAAACTTAACTTTCTTATTTGAGCAAATCTTTTCCACATCTAGTTTCAAGCTCTGCCCTCTTGGCAAGTCCAATAACTTAGAAGAACGAATCAGAAGGCCAGTCACTGTACAATTAGTTTTTCAATGTTGTCCGTCTTTTCGCATAACACTGCTACACATTAAATACCCAGGTATGCTTTGCATAAGTAACCGAAATGACCGTTTTTCAATTAAACCTTAAATGAGTCGATAAATTCCTTCGCTAAAGATCCTCAGGGCTGTCAAACAGCAGGTTGCTGGAGTATGGGCATTGGCCACAACCGCACGTGGAGCTCTAGCTAGAATTACCTCGCTGCGGTTCTGAATGTTAGCTTTCTTTCCGGGCTGTAAAAGAAGGAAATGCATCTAGCCCCCGGAAAGCAAACTGGCATTTGTTAGAAGAAAATTAAGGTCCCCCGATCTGTGTTTCATTGCAAAAGACAGAGGGCATGCAGACTTTCGAGAGAGCGATGACTCCTAGTCTCCCCTCCGTCCCTTCTTCCTTCCAAGCAAGGTAGAAACTAAAAGTTACCAAGAGTGGGAGAGAGACCTGGAGCGAGCGGGGGTGGGGGTGGGGGTAGAGTAAATAGATTGCTTACAGTTCCCAGAGTTACAGTGAGATCCTTCGGGCTCCTTTACGCCTCTGGTTTTCTGTCGAGATCCTTTCTTAGCCCGGGACCACAGAGAAGTTCAAGTCCTATCCTTGGTAGGAGGGGCTAAAATGTGGGCTGGTTTCCTTTCGTCTTTGCAGATGCGTTAAGGTGGAATTAAAAAGGAAGGGAGGGAAAGCGCTGTTCTTGGAGGAGCTAACATCTTTAATGTAAATGTTTACTATTTAGAACTAAGAGGCTGAAGTCAGCCAACATGCACAAGTGAAATGTAAGTTAACCAGTTCTAAATTTCATGGATGCTGTGTATGCCTGTGTGTGTTTGAAAATACTTCTTGTCCTTAAGTAGCCACTGCTTCCTCCTTTTTTTTCTAAATAAGAACTCAATTGAAAAGATGAATAACCCAGAGCATTTTTTTTCCTCTTTACAAAAGCAAAGTTTATAATGAACCTAAAACATAGGCTACACATTTTGGAGATGAACTATTAGACCACTTTAAAAATGAAATCCATTTAAATATTTCCTCCCCAAACACCAAAGGCCAGTTAATAACCACGTGTTTGTAACTTTAAGATTAAAGACATACCAAAGAATGTAATACATATGTTGAGCTTTAGGGGGGAAAAAATCAAATCAGATTAAATCAAAAATATGCAAAGTAAATTCAAATACCTGATGTCACTGTAGCAAAGGTATTTAGATTAAATTTATCCAAATTCTGTAAGAATCAATTAGTGTCTTTAAAGACTGACCTATTCATTTAGTATATCTTACTTTTCAAACACAGGATCTTCTAATTTGGTCTTTTTAAAATTTGTTTTTAATTGGAGGATAATTGCTTTACAATGTGATGTTGGTTTCTGCCCTACAACAGTGTGAATCAGCCATAAGTACACATATGTCCCCTACCTCTTCAAACTTGCTCCCACCGGCTACTGCATCCCACCCCTGGAGGCTGTCACAGAATACCACGTTGCGCTCCCTCTGTTATACAGCAATTTGCCATTAGCTATCTATTTTACGTATGGTAGTATATATGCTTCAGTGCTCTTCTCTCAGTTCATCGCACCTTGTCCTTCCCCACTGTGTCCATAAGCTTGTTCTCTATGTCTGTGTCTCTACTGCTTGCCTGCAGATAGGTTCAGCAGTATCATTTCTCTAGATTCCATATATGCGTTAGAATATGAATTTTGTTTTTCTCTCTGACTTACTTCACTCTGTATAACAAGCTCTAGGTTTTGTCTTTCATATTAAGCACACTTTTTAAAAACATTTTCAAAGAATGTAACTTCTGTAGATGCCATCATTAAATATTCTTGAAAATTATTTGCTTTCTGTCGCCCAAGATCCAGCTTCTTTTTGTCTTGATTTTCTCCCATAAATTCAAACTGCTATGTCATCAATCTATCCTTCCTAAAAAAAAAGGTCTGTGGTGTCTCAGAAAGTCAAGATCTTTTTCTTTCCGAAGAAGATTCTGAATTTCTGAAGGTTAAGTATGCTAAGTAGAGGAACAGAGAGCACACTACTATTTTTTCTTTTTTTACCTTTTTCCCTAGGTGAAAAAAAAAAAAAAAGAGTAGGTTTTTCATAGCACACATCCTAAGACTCTTGTGAAGAAAGACTCCTTTGAAAAACAGCTTCACCATGCTCAGATCAGTTTGATAATAAAAAATTGTACTTCAGTATTTGGAGGGGATAGCCAACAATGTGTAATCTGTTAAAGATAAAAGTTTTGATTCTGTTGTTCAGTCGCTCAGTCGTGGCTGGCTCTTTGCGACCCACGGACTCGAGTGCACCAGGCCTCCCTGTCCTTCACCATCTCCCGGAGTTCACCCAAACTCGTCCACTGAGTCAGTGATGCCATCCAACCATCCCGTCTTCTGTCTTCCCCTTCTCGTCCTGCCTTCAATCTTTCCCAGCATCAGGGTCTTTTCTAATGAGTCAGCTCTTTGCATCAAGTGGCTGAAATTTTAGAGCTTCAGCTTCAGCATCAGTCCTTCCAATGAATATTCAGGACTGATTTCCTTTAGGATGGACTGGTTTGATCTCCTTGCAGTCCAAGGGACTCTCAAGAATCTTCTCCAACACCACAGTTCAAAAGCATCATTTCTTGGCACTCAGCCTTCTTTATGGTCCAATTCTCACATCCATACATCTTTAAAAGCATTTAATCAAAAAAAGTTTTGATTAAATGCTTTTAAAGAGAATTTCAGGGTACGTTATGATTAGGGTTAAAACATATGGAGAGGGCTTCCTTGGTGGTCCAGTGGTTGAAATGCCGTGCTNAGTTCAAAAGCATCATTTCTTGGCACTCAGCCTTCTTTATGGTCCAATTCTCACATCCATACATCTTTAAAAGCATTTAATCAAAAAAAGTTTTGATTAAATGCTTTTAAAGAGAATTTCAGGGTACGTTATGATTAGGGTTAAAACATATGGAGAGGGCTTCCTTGGTGGTCCAGTGGTTGAAATGCCGTGCTTCCCCTTGCAGAGGGCAAGATTTTGATCCCTTACTAGGGAGCTTCCACATACTACACAGTATGGCAAAACAAGCAAACAAAATGTATGGACAGGTGAAGCAGCTGACAAAGAACTAATCTCAAAAATAAACAAGCAGTTCATGCAGCTCAATTCCAGAAAAATAAACGACCCAATCAAAAAATGGGCCAAAGAACTAAACAGACATNGACAGGGAGGCCTGGCATGCTGTGATTCGTGGGGTTGCAAAGAGTCAGACACGACTGAGCAACTGAACTGATCTGATCTGATCTGAATGCCATAGCAAACCACTTGTGGAATCTTCATTCCTGACCAGAGATTAAGCCCTGAGCCTTTGTAGTGGGAACACTGACTCCACCCCAGACTACAAGAGAACTAACCCTAGGAAGTATCAAATAGTGAGAACTCATTCAAAGGAAACCATTTGAATACAAGACCTGGCATCACCCAACCACCAATAGCACCCTGTGCAGGGCATTTCATCTGAACAACAAAATAAAAATACAAACCAAATCATCAGAAGACAGGATTACCACCTCACTCAGCCTTGCCCATCAGAGAAAAAACAAACAAAGAAACAAAACAAAACAAAACTCAGCACAAATCTCATCCTATACGAAGCTTACACAAACCACTGGACCAATTTTGGGAGGACAGAAACCAAAGGAAGAAAGAATTTAACCTTGAAACCTGGGAAAAGGAGACCTCAAACACAATAAGTTAGAAAAAAATAACAATGAAAAGGCAGAGAAATACTACACAAATGAATGAACAAATTAGAAACACATAAATCCAAATAAATGAAGAGGAAATAGGCAAACTACCTGAAAAATACTTCAGAATAATGATAATAAAGATGATCATAAATCTTGAAATCAAAATGGAGAAAATACAATACTCAATTAACAAAGACCTAGAAGAATTAAAGAATAAACATACAGAGACAACCTACACAATTACTGAAATAAAAAATACTCTAGAAGGAATCATTAGCAGATCAAATCAGTGAGCTGAAAGATAAAATGTTGGAAATTATTTCTGAAGAGCAGAATAAAGTAAAAAGAATTAAAAGAACTGAGGATAGTCTCAGAGACCTCTGGGATAATATCAAACTACATTTGAATTATAGGAGTCCCATAAAACAGAAGATGAATTTGACAAAAAGAAAGTGTATGAGAAAATGTTTGAAGAGATTATAGTTGAAAATTTCCCCAACATGGAAAAGAAAATAGGCAATCAAGTCCAAGAGGCATGAAGAGTCCCATACAGGATAAACTCAAGGAGAAACACACAAACATACATACTAATTAAACTAACAAAGACTAAATGCATAGAAAGAATACTAAAAGCAGCAAAGGAAAAGCAACAAGTAACATACAAAGGAAACCCCATATGCTTAACAGCTTATCTTTCAGCAGAAACTCTGCAGGCCAGAAGGGAATGGCAGGATATATTTAAAGTACTGAAAGGGAAAAATCTACAACCAAGATTACTTTATCTGGCAAGGATCTCATTCAAAATTGATGATAAAATAAAGAGCTTTTCAGATAGGCAACAGTAAGGAGAGTTCAGTCTCACCAAACCAGCTTTATTACAAATGTTAGAAAGAAAGAAAGAAAGAAAGAAAGGAAAGTTGCTCAGTTGTGTCTGACTCTTTGCAACCCCATGGACTGTAGCCTACCAGGCTCTTTTGTCCACGTAATTTTCCAGACAAGATTACTGGAGTGGGTTGCCATTTCCTTCTCAGAGGATCTTCCCTACCCAGGGATCGAATCTGGATCTCCCATATTGCAGGATAATGCTTCACCATCTGAGCCACCAGAAAAGCCCACAACAGATACTAAAAGAATTATATAGTCAAGAAATACAAGCAAAAAAAAAATATCTACAAAATCAACCCCAAACAATTAAGAAAATGGCAATAGGAACATATATATCAATAATTACTTTAACTGTAAGTGGATTAAATGCTCCAACCAAAAGATACAGACTGATTGAATGGATACAAAAGCAAGATCCATATATATGCTTTTTACAAGAAACCCACTTCAGACCTAAAGACACATATATACTGAAAGTGAGAGGACAGAAAAATATATTCCATGCAAATGGAAGTAAAAAGAAAGTTGGAGTAGCAATTCTCATATCAGACAAAATAGACCTTAAAATAAAGTTTACAATAGATAAAGAAGGACACTACATAATGATCAAGGGATCGATCCAAGAGGAAGACATAACAATTGTAAATATCTATGCACCCAACATAGGAGCACCTAAGTACATAAGAGACAGCAACAGACATAAAAGGAGAAATTGGCAGTAACATTATAATAGTAGGAGACTTTAACACCCCACTCACATCACTGGACGTATCATCAAAACAAAAATAATAAGGAAACATAAATCTTAAATGATACATTAGATGAGATGAATCTCATTGATATTTTCAGGACATTCCATCTAAATGCAGAATAATACACCTTCTCAAGTCCACATGGAACATTTTCCAGGATAGACCACATCTTGGGTCACAAATCAAACCTCAGTAAATTTAAGAAAATTTAAATCATATCAAGTGTCACTATGAGACAAGATATCAATTACAAGAAAACAACTGTAAGAAACACAAATACATAGAGATTAGACAACATGTTTCTAAATAACCAAGAGGTTACTGAAGAAATCAAAAAAGAAATAAAAATAATTCTAGAAACAAATGACAATGAAAACACGACAACTCAAAACCTATGGTATTCAGCAAAAGCAGTTCAAATAAGGACGTTTACAGCAATAAAATCCTACCTCAAGAAACATGAAAAACATCGAATAAACAACCTCACTTTACACCTAAAACAACTGGAAAAAGAACAAACAATCTTGAAATTAGTAGAAGGAAAAAATCATAAAGATCTGAGCAGAAATAAATGAAAAGAAATGAAGGAAACAGTAGTAAACATTAATAAAACAAAAAGCTGGTTCTTTGAGAAGATAAATAAAATTGACAAACCCTTAGTCAGACTCATCAATAAAAAAAGAGAGAAGAATCAAATCAACAAAATTAGAAATGAAAAGGAGAGGTTACAACAGACAGAGCAGAAATACAAAGGATTATAAGAGATTGTTATGAACAACTCTATGGCAATAAAATGGACAACCTGGAAGAAATGGACAGATTCTTAAAAAAGTTCAATCCTTCAAGATTGGGAACTCAAAAAAAAAAAACAGTTCAATCTTCCAAGACTGAACCAGGAATAAATAAAAATTATGGACAACTCAATTACAAGCACTGAAATTGAAGCTGTAATGAAAAATCTCCTGTAAAACAAAAGCCAAGGACCAAATGGCTTCACAGGAAAATTCTATCAAATATTTAGAGAGGAGCTAATGCCTATTCTTATAAAACTCTTTCAAAAAATTGCAGAGCAAGGAACACTTCCAAACTCACTCTCTGAGGCCACCATCACCCTGATACAGAGACCAGACAAAGACAACACAAAAAAAGAAAACTACATGCTAATGTCACTGATGAACATAGAAGCAAAAATCCTCAATGAAGTTTTAGCAACACATCACAAAGCTCATACACCATGATCAAGTTAGGTTTATTCCAGGAATACAAGGATTCTTCAATATATGAAAATCAATCAATGTGATACACCATATTAATAAATTGAAAGATAAAAATCATATGATAATCTCAGTAGGTGCAGAAAAAGCCTTTTACAAAATTCAGTATCCATTTACGATTAAAACTCTTCCAAAAATGGGCATATAAGGAACTTAGTTCAGTTCAGTTCAGTTCAGTATGACAAACCTACAGCAAACATTATTCTTAATGCTGAAAAACTGAAAGCATTCCCCCTATCAGGAACAAGACAAGGGTGTCCACTTTCACCACTATTATTCAACATAGTTATGGAAGTCCTAGCTATAGCAATCAGAGAAGACAAAGAAATAAAAGGAATCCAGATCAGAAAAGAATAAGTAAAACTCTCACTGTTTACAGATGACACGATACAGTACATGGAAAACCCTAAAGATAGCATCAGAAAATTACTAGAGCTAATCAGTGAATTCACCAAAGTTGTAGGATACAAAATCAGTACACAGAAGTCACTTTCATTTCTATATCCTAACAATGAAAAATCAGAAAGCTAATTAAGAAATCAGTAACATTCACCATTGCAACAAAAATAATGAAATATCTAGGAATAAACTTACCTAAGGAAATAAAAGAACTCTACACAGAAAATTGTAAGACACTAGTGAAAGAAGTCAAAAACGACATAAATAGATGGAGAGATATTCCGTGTTCCTGGGTATGAAGAATCAATATTGTGAAAATGACTATACTACCAAACCCAATCTACAGATTCAATGTGATCCCTATCAAATTACCAATGGCATTTTTCATAGAACTAAAACAAAAGATTTCACAATTCATGAAAGTGAAAGTGAAGTCACTCAGACATGTTTGACTGCAACCCCCTGGACTGTAGCTTACGAGGCTTCTCTGTCCATGGGATTTTCCAGGCAAGTGTACTGGAGTGGGTTGTCATTTCCTTCTCCAGGGGATCTTCCTGATCTAGGGATCGAACTCAACCCTCCCACATTGTAGGCAGACGCTTTACCATCTGAGCCACCAGAAAAGTCCCTGCACAATTCGTATGGAAACACAAAATACCCCGAGAAGCCAAAGCAGTCTTGAGAAAGAAGAATGGAGCTGGAACAATCAATCTTCCTGACTTCAGATTACACAACAAAGTTACACTCGTCAAGAGAGTATGGTACTGGCACAAAAAAAGAAATAAAGACAAAAAGAACAAAATAGAAAGTCCAGAAATAAACTCATGCACCTATGGATACCTTAATTTTGACAAAGGAGGCAAGAATATACAATGGAGCAAAGGCAGCCTCTTCAATAAATGGTGTTGGGAAAACTGGATAGCTATATGTAAAAGAATGAAAGTAGAAAACTTCCTAACACCATACACAAAGATAAACTCAAAATGGATTAAAGACCTAAATGTAAGACCAGAAACTATAAAACTCTTAGGAAAAACAGGCAGAACACTCAATGACATAAATCAAAGCAAGATCCTCTATGACCCACCTCCTACACTAATGGAAATAAAAACAAAAGTAAACAAGTAGGACCTGATTAAACTTAAAAGCTTCTGCACAGCAAAGAAGTCTATAACCAAGGTGAAAAGAGAACCCTCAGAATGGGAGAAAATAATAGCAAATGAAACAACTGACAAAGGATTAATTTCCAAAATACACAAGTAGCTCAGACAATACCAGAAAAACAAACAATCCAATCAAAAAGTGGGGAAAAGATCTAAACAGACATTTTTCTAAAGAAGACAGATGGCTAACACACATGAAAAGATGCTCAACACTGCTCATTAGGAGAGAAATGCAAATCAAAACTACAATGAGTTATCACTTCACACCAGTCAGAATGGCCATTGTCAAAAAGTCTACAAACAATGAATGCTGAAGAGGGTGTGTAGAAAAGGAAACACTCTTGCACTGTTGATGGGAATGTAAATTGATACAGTCACTATGGAGGACAGTATGGAGATTCCTTAAAAAACGAGGAATAAAACCACCATATGACCCAGCAATCCCACTCCTACGTGTGTACCCTGAGAAAACAAAAGTTGAAAAGTACACATGTATCCTATTGTTCAGTGCAGCACTATTTACAATAGCTGGAACATGGAAGCAACCTAGATGTGCATGGACAGATGAATGGATAAAGAAATTGTGGTATATATGTATATATACATAATGGAATATTCATTTCAGTTCAGTGGCTCAGTCATGTCTGACTCTTTGGGACCTCATGAATTGCAGTACGCCAGGCCTCCCTGTCCATCACCATCTCCTGGAGTTCACCCAGACTCAACATCCATCGAGTCAGTGATGCCATCCAGCCATCTCATCCTCTGTCGTCCCCTTCTCCTCCTGCCCCCAATCCCTCCCAGCATCAGAGTCTTTTCCAATGAGTCAACTCTTTGCATGAGGTGGCCAAAGTATTGGAGTTTCAGCTTCAGCATCATTCCTTCCAAAGAAATCCCAGGGCTGATCTCCTTTAGAATGGATTGGTTGGATCTACTTGACTTCCAATGGACTCTCAAGAGTCTTCTCCAACATCACAGTTCAAAAGCATCCATTCTTTGGCACTCAGCTTTCTTCACAGTCCAACTCTCACATCCACACATGACCACTGGAAATACCATAGCCTTGACTAGACGGAATTACTCAGCCATAAAAAGGAACATATCTGAAAAGTAACATGGAAACTTACATTACCATATGTAAAATAGATAGCCAACAGAAATTTGCTTTATGGTTCAGGAAACTGAAACAGGGGCTCTGCATCAACCTAGAAGGGTGGGATGAGGAGGGAGATGGGAGGAAGGTTCAAAAGGGAGGGGATATATGTATACCTATGGCTGATTCTGGAGAAGGCAATGGCAACCCACTCCAGTGCTCTTGCCTGGAAAATCCCATGGGCAGAGGAGCCTGGTAGGCTGCAGTCCATGAGGTCACAAAGAGTCGGACTCGACTGAGTGACTTCACTTTCACTTTTCACTTTCATGCATTGGAGAAGGCAATGGCAACACACTTCAGTGTTCTTGCCTGGAGAATCCCAGGGACAGGGTAGCCTGGTGGGCTGCCGTCTATGGGGTTGCACAGAGTCAGACACTACTGAAGTGACTTACCAGCAGCAGCAGCAGCGTGGCTGATTTATGCTGAGGTTTGACAGAAAACAACAAAATTCTGTAAAGCAATTAGCCTTCAATAAAAAATAAAGATAAAAAAATAATGAATGAAAGTAGTGATTTAGAAGCAGTGAAAAAACATTGACTCCAAAAACCTAAACTTACAAATAACCAAGACATTTTCTTTACCAAAGGCACTTGTAAGCCAAATCCACTATACCCTAATGTATCTTTTTCTAAACACATCTCCTCCTACAGGTTAAGATCAAATCTGAGATCTTTGGCCAACACTTTGCTACTCTCTCTGCTTGTTAGGACTGTATACCATATTTTTTCAGGCATGATTTGGGTTATCTTTGAACTATTCACTTAAATAGCTGCATCTCTTTTCTTTCAGTTCAGTTCAGTTCAGTTCAGTTCTGTCACTCAGTCATGTCTAATTCTTTGCAACCCCATGGACTATATAGCATGCCAGGCCTCCCTGTCCATCACCAACTCCTGAAGCTTGCTCAAATTCATGTCCATTGAGTCAGTGATGCCATCCAACCATCTCATCTTCTGTCATCCCCTTCTCCTCCTGCCTTCAATCTTTCCCAGCATCAGAGTCTTATTCTAAGGAGTCAGCTCTTCCCATCAGGTGGCCAAAGTATTGAAGTTTCATCCTCAGCATCAATCCTTTCAATAAATATTCAGGACTGATTTCCTTTGGAATTCTTGTCTTGAGAACCCCATGAAAAGTACAAAAAGACAAAAATGTGTGAGACTGAAAAATTAACTCCCCAGGTTGGTAGGTTTCCAATATGCTACTGGAGAATAGTGGAGAAGTAACTCCAGAAAGAATGAAGATATGGAGCCAAATTGAAATCAATGCTCAGTTGTGGTTTTGACTGGTGATGGAAGTAAAGTCTGATGCTGTAAAGAATAGTATTGCATAAGAACCTAGAATATTAGGTCCATCCATCACGGTAAATTGGAAGTGGTCAAACAAGAGATGGTAAGAGTAAACATCGATGTTTTAGGAATCAATGAACTAAAATGGGCTGGAGTGAGCAAATTTAATTCAGATGACCATTATATCCACTTATTTGGGCAAGCATCCCTTAGAAGAACTGAAGTAGTCCTCATAGTCAGCAATGAGTCCAAAATGCAGTACTTGGGTGCAATCTCAAAAACAACAGAATGATCTGTTTGTTCCCAAGGCAAACCATTCAATATTACAGTAATCCAAATCTATGCCCCAACCTCCAATGCCAAAGAAGCTGAAGTTGAAAGGCTCTGTGATGATCTACAAGACCTTTTCAGGAACTACCACCAAAAAAAGTTGTCCTTTTGATCATAGGGGACTGGAATGAAAAGGTATGAAGTCAAGAGATACCTGGAATAACAGGCAAGTTTGGCCATGGAGTACAAAATAAAGCAGGGCAAAGACTGACAGGGTTTTGCCAAGAGAACACACTGGTCATGGCAAACACCCTCTTCCAACAACACAAGAGAAGACTCTACATATAGACATCACCAGATGGTCAATACTGAAATCAGATTGATTATATTCTTTGCAGCCGAAGATGGAAAAGCTCTATATAGTCAGCAAAAACAAGACCAGGAGCTGACTGTGGCTCAGATCATGAACTCCTTATTGCAAAATTCAGACTTAAATTGAAGAAAGTAGGGAAAACCACTAGACCATTCAGATATAACCTAAATCACATCTCTTACCATGAAAGTGACAAATAGATTCAAGGGATTAGATCTGATAAGACAGAGTGCCTGAAGCACTATGGACAGAGGTTTCTGACTTTGTTCAGGAGGTAGTGATCAAAACCATCTCCTATATAAACAAATGTAAAAAAAAAAAAAAAAGGGCAAAATGGTTGTCTGAGAAGAGAAGGGAAGGGAAAAAGAGAAAAGGAAAGATATACTCATCTGAATGCAGAGTTCCAAAGAATAGCAAGGAGAGATAAGAGAACATTCCTAAGTGATCAATGCAAAGGAATAGAGGAAAACAAGAGAATGGGAAAGATGAGATCTTTGGGCTTTCCTAAGAAGCTTTTGAATTCATGTTTATCCTCGTCTATCTATATTGCTTTGTGTAAATGTTTAAAATAATCTCCTCTGGCCAGCTTCAACATGAATACACTTAGAAAAGTGTGTTAAGCCTCCAGACAAGATCTCATTGATGATTGTGACTGACCTCAGTCTGCAGCATAGATTGTGGATACATTTTGCATTTCCCAGGAAAACTCCTGGCATAGTTAGTGAAACACCTCTCTTTTCTCTCAACCATCCAGAGACATAATTTTGTCATAATACCTTATACATTGAAGGTAGCACTTCAATTTTAATGTGCATATTAATTACCTGGAAGATCTTGTCAAAATGTTGATTCTGATACAGTAAGTAAGAGATGAGTGCTAAGATTCTGCCTTTCTAGCAGTTTCTTAAGTGGAAAAAAAAATGATGTTGGTCCAAGAACCACATTTATAACAGCAAAGTACTGAAATAACTAGGCTGTTGATTTTGAAACCAAGGTTGTAAGTTAGAATTACCTGGGGATCTTTTAAAATCATTTATGTATAATCCTTATCCAAGGCTAAATTAGAATTTCCTTAGGTGGGCCCCAGGTATTGAAACTGTAAAAATCTATGCAAGATATTCTAATGTGCTTTCAAGAGTGAGAACCTCTGTGGTTAGCCTAACCTATTTAAGTCTTGCATCCAAATGTATATTGCTAATATCAGTGCATTCAAGGCACTTGCCCAGAACCAGCTGAAAATTCCTTGCTGCCAAGAGCAGGGGTACTATTTTACCCATTGATTTAACCCTGACACATAACACAGTGACTGTCACATAAAATATTCTCAAATCATATTTGTTGAAAAGGTCAGATATTCCCCAGAACAGGCCTGTGAACTGTATGAAACTGAATTTTTCCTTGATCAGTCTGAGTGAGAGAAGGAGAAAGAGACACTACTCATCAGTTCATCCTTTGAAAACTCATTCAACTTCTATTGTCTATCAGGAATTTTTAGGATACAATGAGCCTGTCCTCAGGAAAGGTGGAGTCTAGTGAAGTTTGTTTGTCTTACCACCTCATATTCAGACTAAGAGTTTGGAATCATTCTTTCTGCTGTTTTCAGCAGGATAAGTATAATTGTAAAACAATAAAATAGACAACTAGCAAGATGACATCTGCAAAGTAAGGGCTATCAAATGAGCCAACTGTCAAATTATGTAAATTTGAAAATCTAACAACCTTGGTAAAGGTCCTTTAATTGGATGACTTGTACAGGAAATAAATGAACTCTGATTTAAAAGTCCCTGTCTGTAGCTTGATTTAAAGGAACAGAAATAGTAGTTTAAAAGACTCAGAGTGAAGTAAGCCAGAAATAAAATCACCAATACAGTATACTAACGCATATATATGGAATTTAGAAAGATGGTAATGATAACTCTGTGTGTGAGACAGCAAAAGAGACATAAATATATAGAAGTCTTTTGGACTCTGTGGGAGAGGGTTGATTTGGGAGAATGGCATTGAAACATGTATAATGTCATATATGAAATGAATCATCAGTCCAGGTTTGATGCATGATACAGGATGCTTAGGGCTGGTGCACTGGGATGACCCAGAGGGATGGTATGAGGAGAGAGGTGGGAGGGGGGTTCAGGATGGTGAACACGTGTATACCCGTGGCAGATTCACGTTGATGTATGGCAAAACCAATACAATATTGTAAAGTAATTAACCTCCAATTAAAATAAATAAATTTATATTAAAAAATAAAAGACTCAGGATAAAAATCAATAAATATCAGCATGTTTTAAGATGTGTATAAGAGACAGAGAGAACACACTGNTATATTACCATATGTGAAATAGATCACCAGTCCAGGTTCAATGCATGAGACAGGGTGCTCAGGGCTGGTGCACTGAGATGACTCTGAGGGATGAGATGGGGAAGAATGTGGGAGGGGATTTCAGGATGGGGAACACATGTACACCCATGGCTGATTCATGTCAATGGGCAAAAACCACTACAATATTATAAAGTAATTAGCCTCCAATTAAAATACATAAATTAATTTTTTCAACGTATGGGCAGATGTTTGCCTCTTTCCCCCCTTATTAAATCAGGCTGACTTAACTCCATCCTTACAGTGAATAATCTACTGCAGATATGTCTGTTCCTCTCTGGAATGGATGTCAGATCACCTCCCATTGGCCGCATTCAATTCAGTTTGGCTCCCTCCCTATGATGTCATTGTTTACATAGACTCCTTGATGAACGATGCCTATTCAAATTGGCTAGCCTTGCTTTGTCCTAGTTCCTCCAAAAATATTTCCAACGTTAGCCTACTAGTTCCAAGAATCTCCACCTTAAGTAATATAGTCCCTGCTTTCATAGCCTGTCTCGATATATAGGATGAATTNCAGTTTGGCTCCCTCCCTATGATGTCATTGTTTACATAGACTCCTTGATGAACGATGCCTATTCAAATTGGCTAGCCTTGCTTTGTCCTAGTTCCTCCAAAAATATTTCCAACGTTAGCCTACTAGTTCCAAGAATCTCCACCTTAGGTAATACAGTCCCTGCTTTCATAGCCTGTCTCGATATATAGGATGAATTAGGTGTGAAGGCTGTTATTCATCCTATGTACTGGGCCTGCCCATCAAGATCTGTTAGAAGGAATATAGGCGGGCCCATCTGAAACTGAGCAATATTGTATGTAGCAGCCTCTTTAAGTCCAATCCCACCTTATGCATTATTACGAGTCATTAAGTTTCAGATCCTTTACCATTAGTTATGAAAATTTTGAAAAATTTAGACAGAAGATAATAAGGTAATTTAATCACTAGATAAGTAAGCAAAAAGTACAGCCTAATCACTTGCAGAATTAACTACAAGAAAGTAGTTACTTGTCAAAATCCATGGCTTAAAAGCAGAAAAGAAGGCTGATGTTTTCCTGACTGATTTTTCTTCCTTTATGTGCAGTCGCTTTCTATTCTCTTTTTCACCACTTCTACTTCACCTTTCCCATATTCTATGCACATGAAAATGATCGGTCTCCCACGACCTTGGACTTGAGGAATAAGGTACTATTTGATAGTTTAATCCATACATCCAATGAAAGTTATTAGCCAACACAGGATGCTTTTAGAGAGACCTGAACAGAGGACTCTGATACAGATTGCAGATAGAACAGAGAAGGTTCTAAGTCGTCACCAGTGAACCAATTTACCTATAATAATATGTCCGTCTCGTATACTGCTTCACTTGGGTGTTCTACTCCATAATGCAACAATAGTGAGAGTAAAACAATAAGTTGGTATTGTCACTGTTTATCTGTCTGTGAACATAATTAATAAGTCATTCCTCTCTTTATGTGTTAACAAAATCAAGTTAATAAGACACCCCAATCAAAGAAAATGAAAGTAATTCTCACTTGTGAATTTTTTTGGCATCCAGCTAATTAACTCTCATCTTTCATTCAGACTGCCACAGAAACCAATCTCCTAGCACAACTTTCTCTACTAAGATAATCCTACTTATTATTCTGCCAGGCTTACCTCAATTATACCTTGTCTGAAAAGTTTCTCAACCCACTCCCCTTTCCAGCAGAATTATTCTTTCAATTCCAATATAGACACTTATTAAAGCACTGATAAATTTGTATCACACCTGGTTGTCCAAGAAAAAATATTTTATGCTCCATAATGGTAAGAAACAAACCTTAATTTTAGTAAACCCTTTTTCCACACATAACATATTAGGAGCTCAAAGGATGTTTGTTGAATTTGTTACTGATGACATTAGGTTCAAAGATGTCTTAAACTTAACACCCAGTTAGCACCCTACTTGTCACTGCCATTTTCATCACTATTAAAGAAGAAAATGTTAATTTTGTTAATGCCCCTACGTTGCTGTTGTTTAGTTGCTAAGTCACATCTGATTCTTTGTGACCCACAGACTGTAACTGGCCAGGCTCCTCTACCCATGGGACTTTCCAGGCAAGAGTACTAGAGTGGGTTGCCATCTCCTTCTCCAGGGGATCTTCCTGATCCAGGGATCAAACCTGTGTCTCCTATATTGGCAGGCAGATTCTTTACTGTCAATCCACCAGGGAAGCCCTATGTCCCCCATCCCACCCCCAGCACACACACCCACTAATAAAATTCCTGGAAATATGAAGATAATCAGAGACAAGGGTGAAATGAACCCTAATTAAAATACATTTACAATTAATTTAAAAATTAGATATCGTGGGAGTTCTCTGGTTGTCTAGTGGTTAGAATTCTGAGCTTTCACCACCATGGTTTGGGTTCAGTCCCTGGTCAGGGAACCGAGACTTTGCGTGGTGCAGCCAAAATGAATCAGCATTTTTAAAAATACATAAAAATTAAATGTCATGATGAAAGCCCAGATCTAGGGAGAGTATATTTATGAACAATGAGAACTCTATTTTAATAGCTAAATACCTACTAGGGGTTATCATCTATACTTTCAATGTACATTTACTGTACCCATGTTTGCATCAATATTTTGACCTAAAAAATGGAAGTGATATTTTCCTCTCAATTACTATTTTTTTAATTGAACACGTTAGGGAGATTATTACTACTTTATGAAACTTTTTCTTCCTCAATGATTTTTTAAATATATTCAAAGGACTATACCAAATAATAGTATTGCATTACCGACACAATAGACATGAGTTTGAGCAAACTCTGGGAGCTGGGGGAGGACAGAGAAGCTTGACACGCTACAGTCCATGTGGTTGCAGAGTCGGGCACGACTGAACAACTGAATGACAACACCACCACCAGATAAGGCAGCCGCCATATCGTTGTCGCTCCTTATCTGGAGCCAGTGCTGGGCCACGTACTTTTGTTTCATCACTACATTTGCAGTATCATTAACCACTGTATTAAATTAGGCATTATAGTCCTTATTTAGAACTCTAAGCACACAAAATCAGTACTGAAGCCAGGATTTCAATCCAAGTCTGTCTGACAATTATTTCAGTGTATCATGCCATCTCTTATAGCAAGTATTGTCTGACCACGTCTTCAGCCTATTCCAAGTCAGCAAAATCCCTGACTTACAAATTTATGCTGTACAAATGGAGTCATATTTTCAGTGATTAATATGGCTTAACACACAGAAGAACATGTTCAGGAACTTTTGACAAAACCAAGTGGTCCTAATTCATTTTACTTACTTGTGGCAATAATGCACAAGCTATTTTCTTCTCTTCAAGATCCCACTAAATTTGGTAAAGTAAGCTTATGTCTAATTTCAGCCATTCTGTCAGAATGGGCACAAACCCAGTCACACAGCTCAGAAACTGACTTGCTGACACTTTATAGGGATTTAAAAATTCTTGTGCCTTTGGAATTTAAATGTACTGGCAATCATGCAAGAGGTTGAATCCATGTCTTTTGCTTTGAAGGCAATCTTGATTAGGAAGAATTACTGCTAAGCAAATGTCCAGAGTTCCTCAATTAACTGAGCTCTGATGATGTCAGTAGAGGGTTTCCATTAGAGAATGGTCATAGCATTTCTATATTTATGTTTATAAAACCGGTGACTAAGCATCTCAAAAGCACTTCTACTATTTGACTTTTTAAATATATTGTCAAGACCAACATTTTCTCTTTGGAAAAATATGTTTTCTATCATTCTTTACGTATAAAGAATGGCTGTACATATATAGTCTTTCTCTGATTGGAAACACAACAAAGACAACTCTTGATCCTCACCCAAAAAACAAAAATAGTCACATAACAAATTTTAATTTCATTACATTTATAATTTAGCCTTAAAGTCCAGTTAGTCCCAAGTTTATTTTTTCAGATAGAGTAAAATTTGATCATTTATAACCACAATAACAAAAATCCAGAAGTAATAAAAAAAATTTCTGCTAATCGAACGCATTCCAAATTAACAAAATGATCCAACTGTTTTCTACATATAGCCAGGACTATTAAAGAAAATAGTGCTGATTGAACAAATTTAAACATTCCCTAATTAATATCCTACTGAAGTATTTTTGCTTTCCTGAAAATAGCAGTGGTCCAGTAATTGAATTAAAAATAAAATTTTAGACTAATATCCTAAAGTTGTATGTCCATTGTCACTTATAAATTGCTAAATTTAAAGAAAGCATTGAAATATCAGATAATGTTTTCCTTTATCACTAAAATAGGAAGAAAGAAGAAGGTACGACTATTTTGCTATAAATAATAGTTCTAGAAAAACATTCTCCTTTTCATTGGGCTCTCTAGATGGTTCTATTTACTTTCCTTAACAGCCATTCTGCTATTTGTAATAAAACCCATGACTTAAGTTATATATCGTCATTATTTTGGAATGTTCCACCAACTCTCATACATCATTCTCTTTGGATTTAATGTATGTTTAGTAAACAGCATCAGTTCACCCAGTTAATATGATTCATTCATTTGGTCCCTCATTCACAGTTTTTAAATATCCGTGCTAGGAAATCCTTTACAAATTTTATAATACACTTGGGGAAGCAAAATTTAAACTCAGTAAGCACAGAATTACTACTGAAGTGGCCAAGTCACTTAATCCCTTGAAAATAAGACTCGTTTACCCTGCCTCCGTGCCAAGATTGGGCCTGAGAATTCCTGGAAACATAATCCAGCTTTACCAAGGGCTCCATACAGCTAGTCCCCAGAGATCTTGCCTACTTACCCTGTGCCTAGCATATGGTTAGGCACTGGAGAGAGCGAACAATGTCCATATTTTCATGGAGGTTACATCCTAGTGCAGGCAGGAGACAACATTTTGACTTGAAAGATGAGAATAGGCCAATTAGCCATGAAACCATGTGAGAGGAAAGTTTCAGACAGAACCAACAAGTACAAGCGTAGAAACCTGTATTGTCACGTGAACCATGAAAGACATATATGATCAAAAGCAATTACGAGTGTCTTAAACAGAAAATACGACAGTAAGGAAAAGACAAGAAAGCACTGAATCAAATCTGAAATCCAAACTGGGCCATGAAACTAGGATTGGATTTTGGTGGGTAGCTGTGATCAATTTAAACAGGGAGGAATTGAGAATTGAGAGGAAGTATAAAGGCAATTCTAAGGAAAGAGAAGAGCTTGTGAAGAGATCAGTTCAGAAATGTACACTGAGGGTCAGACTTTAAAAATCCATGAAAAACAGATGGAGGAATTTAGACATTTTCCTGTGAAGAAGAAGAAACTCCCTGGACTTCTCAGGTGGCGCAGTAAATAAGAATCCACCTGCCAATGCAGGGCACACAGAGGACCAAGTTTTGATTCTTGGTCCAAGAAAATTCCACATGCCGAGGCGTAACTAAGCCCAAGCTTGAGGGTCTGCAATCCGTGACCACTGAGCCCAAGCACCCTAGAGCCTGTGCTCGGCAAAAGAGAAGCCACCTCAGTAAGAAGCCTGTGCACCATAAGGAAGAATAGCCTCCCCCCAACCCCACCGCTTGCCACAACTAGAGAAAGCCCTCATGAAAGCAACCTAGCACAGTCCTAAATGAATTCATTTAAAAAAAAAAAAAAAGAAAGAAAGAAACCTTCCCTGGTATCACCGAAGTGGAAAAAGGGGGATAATTTAGAAGTTTGGGATTAACATGTACATACTACCACATATAAATAGGTAACCTACAAGCACCTACTATATAGCACAGGGAACTAGCCTTAATATTTTGCAATAACCTATAAGGGAAAAGAATATGAAAAGGGCAGATATACATGTATAAGCGAATCACTTTACTGTACCCTTGAAACTAGCCAAGAAGCTGTCAATCAACTCTACTTCAACAACAAAAAATATTTTTTACAAAGAGAATAAATGAATGTGGCAAATTCGAAAAAAAGAAAAAAAGAAACTTTTCAGTTATTAAATGATGGAAGTCGTTAGTTACACTATTTTGTTTTGAATTTGGTAGTTGATTGTCAAAGATGGGTGTTGGTTTCTTGGCCTAGTAAGGGAATGACATTATTAACCTGGCAGAGATTGAAGAATGGAGACTGTAATGTGGGGAAGGGAAACCCAGAATTATTACTGGTCAAAAAGGAATGGTCAGCTCCCAAAGGAGGAGAATTATCAAAATGGGAAAGACTAGGTTGAGGCAATTTGACAAAACTCAGCTGTAGGAATAAACCAGGCCATTTGATATGAGAAGATAGTCTGTATCAGATGGATGATTCAAACACTCAATCTAGAGACTTAATGACTTATACATGGTATGTATTTAATATCGTGTTTTATCAAGAATTAAGCAGTGAGTCAGACACAACTGAGCGACTGAAGATATAATCTCCAAATTGCCTCTTACTTCATATATTTATGTTTGAACAAGTTAAGTCAGTTTATTCTTAGTTTTGCCATCTGAAAGTTGTGAAAAACAATTTAGAGGAAAAGGAGATTTAGGATTATAAAATGTATCCTCTGCTTTTAAGTCCTCAGAGGGGCAGACATGATTGCTTTTTAAAGAAGAAACTCTTCTTTAACACCCCAGTGCACTGAGGTCTTCTGAGTGGAGTGTAAACTCTGAGATTAAGGGGAGTCTTTGCAGCATTGCTCCAACCTTGTAAAGTAGAAGATTTACCCAAAATTGAACAGCAAAGTTTAACCAGAACTTTGACCTCAAATTACATATCTATAGCCATTTCCCATTGCTTGTTCACATTTGATTAAATAGCCCATCACTGACTCAGTGGATATGAAGTTGAGCAAACTCTGGGAGATAGTGGAGGACAGAGGAGCCTGGCATGCTGCAGTCCGTGGGGTCACAAAAGAGTCAGACACAACTTAGAGACTGAACAAAACAAATTCCCAGATAAATTAACTGAGCCTTAGAAGTCAAAGAAAAAGCTACCAAATAAATAGGAAATGGGAATGTTTCTGAGTTTTTGTCTACAGCTGCTTGCTTTGTTCCCTGATAACTTTTTTTTAAATTCACATTAGAAAGGTAACAATTCCATTGTTGAACATTTAGAAAAATGTATGTGCCATCCTTTTTTGTTTATCCCCCATGATTGTGGGTGTTTTTTTCTTTTTATTCCAAGTCATGATTCTGTGTTCCCTTAATAAAGAATCTTTTAAGAAGTAAAAGCAACCACCATAAAGCATGGAGATTACTACCGTGGACTCCGCACTTTCCTCCGTGCCTTTTCCCAATTATGTTTGAAAAGCACAAATTCTTGTAGGGAATTATGAAAGGGAACAAACATGAAGACAAGGTAGAAGGGATCCAGGTGATTTGTGTATTTACAGAGAATTGGTAACCCCATGCCTCAGGTAAAGAGCAGGTAAGAAGACTTCTGCAGAATGCCTACCTGGCCACATGATAGATCATTTGGGTAGGATTGCTGGTTCAGAGACTCCATTTAGAATCAAAGACTTTAGCGCCTTACACATAGTAAGTGATAGATATTATTACATAAGTAGTGCACAGTGATACACAATAGCGTGCATTTGATCATGTATTTCTAGATTTCATCTTTAAATTTACACACATCATGAATTAATTCTTAAACAAAAAAGCCAGTTTATTCTCAGTAGGAACCACTTTTACCATGTGAAAAAGAGAAAAACAGGACTTCCCTGGCAGTCCAGTAATTAAGACTCCACCCTCCCAGGACTTCCATTGCAGGGGGCATGGGCTCGATCCCTGGTCTGGGTACTAAGATGCCACAGGCCACGTGGCACCACCAAAAAAAGAAATGAGAAAAACAATTTGAGAAAGCATGAAGAGATGTGGGATTACAAAATGTACGATGACGGGGTAAATGTTGGACTGTATCTGCAGGAGTTCACAGGACTCATACTTGGCACAGAGGCATGAGAACAATTCTTAGATTTGAAGGCATGCTGGGCTTATCATGGATGATGAGAATATGCCAAAAGCTGAAGATTCTATTTAAAAGTTTGGAACTTTACAATATCCACAGGACATTTGCACAAACTTGGAGAATTTTAAGAGGAAATAAGTTTCAACAGTATTTGAAATTAAATGTCCTAGCCAGATGGCAACTGGGAACAGTTTAACTTTGACTGAAAAATAGAACATGGTATTTCTTACATCCTGGCTTATAGAAGTCATAGCCTAGTTATATAGAAGAAAAAAAATAGAAATCATACACCCTAACACCCGGAGTTAACAATGGTTAACATTTGTTGTATTATCATTCTGGTTTTTTATTCTATACATGTACATATGCTTTTCCATATCATTACACTGTATACATTGTTTTATTTCTATTTCTCCCTATCCACAGTGTGTTGGAAATATTTAACATGCCAATTTTTAACAATTGTGTAGAATTACAATATATGGTACACTAGAATTTTTTAAAGAATAAGTACTTTAGGATATGCTGTTTCCAGCTTTCCACTGTTATAAACAGTGCTTTGATAATTTTTTTGTAACTAAAACCCAATTGAAATAAAGAATTAATCAAAGAGGCAAGCTTTGATTTGAGAAGCAATGGGAAATTTAACATTTGCATGTTTCCTTGTGGAGAACACTCTAGATCAGGCAGATGGATGTCCACCATCGTATATATTCAAAGGGATCTAAGTGGAAAGGAAGCGTTGTACACTAGAACTGGAAGAATGAACTTGAGAAGAGAATAGCAACCATTTATTGAGGGTCCAGAAAACATACTGATGCTCTTTCATTCATGTTCAGCTGCACTGTGACAAGATATTATCCACATTAATTAATAATTAATAATATTTCCATATAAATGAAAGACTAAGGCACAGTTTATCTAAATTGCCCAAGGTTAAGTTAGTAAGTGTTAGAGCAGAGATCAAGATTCAAGTCTTCCTGATTTCAAAACCCATGGCTTTTTTAATTGCTTTTTTCTTTCTTTCTTTTAAAGTGGATAACTTAAAACAAGTTTGACCAACACTGTACATAGGCAAGATTTTAGCTAATAATAATAGCATTTATTCTGCTCTAAAATATGTAAGAAATGATGAAGGAAGCAGGAAGTTCAAATTTCTGGAAATACTCCTCTTGGTGGGCCAGTAGAGGCATGCTTGCATGTTCCTCTCCAGGTGAAGACTACACACCCAGACCTTCTTAAGCCTGCTTTATATAGAGACGAAAATTACATGTTTATGTTTCCAAAGCTCTTTTTTTAGTTAAGAATAAAAGGAAAGTGAAAATATAATGTCAATAAACATTTTTAGAGATTTTCACTCACTGGATCTTTATTTTCTAAACATTTTCAATATAAATTAATATATATGCAGCTATTTTAGGATTCTGTTCCTTAGAAAAATGCCACAAGTCACGGAAGTCTTAAGAGGTTTTAAGTTTCTGTTCCTATTCTGGGATTACTTTTCAGCACCCTTAAATGAAAGCATGATGACTCATCAGAATTGTGTTGTGTCTTCCAGGGGAATATTTACAAATCTAGTAGCTATCAAACAAAGGAAAACTCAGAAACATCTGCTCTCTTCCAATGAATAAGCAAGTAATGTTGCTTTCTGGGTAAGAGAGGTTAATCCCCTGGTTGATGTTGTTACTCGTAGCTCAGTCATATTTAATTCTCTGCAACGCCATGGCCTGGGAACCCATAGCCCACCAGGCCCCTCTGTTCGTGGGATTTCCCAGACAAGAATACTGGAGTGGGTTGTCTTTTCCTTCTGCAGGGGATCTTCCAGACCTGCGGTCCCTGCATTGGCAGGCAGATTTTTCTATCACTGGGCCACCAGGGAAGCCCCAAGCCAAAGACACAGCTTTGGACTTAAGTATATGTCAAACCCTTAAGTGACTTTGAGTATGTCTGACTCACAAGTAAAGGCAACACTGGATTTTATCCTGTCTCTCTGGTAGGTAGAGCTGAGGCATATACAAATTCAGTTTTGGGGCTATTGTGAATAAGACAAAATGTTATAGCTTTGTGAACTATATAACTAGAAAAATCATATACACAAAAATGTTATTAACTGTCCTTTCACAGAAATGAAAAGCCTTATCATTTACTGTGAGATTATGTGCTCTTTGAATTTTAGTGTTAAGGACTTTCCTGCCCATCCAGTGTCTAGGACTCCACACTTGTGCTGCATGGAGTGTGGGTTCAGTCCCTGGTTAGGGAACTGAAATCCTGCATGCTGTGGGGTGTGGCAAAAAAGAATTCAATATAAAACTGTTTCATAAAATAAGTTAAAAAAATTTTTAGCATTAAAAATAGCAATCCAAATTTTTATTGGGGCTATTGCTTTGTTTTTTGGAGGGGAGAGGTAAGTAATTTTTGATCCCTGATATCCAAAGGTTTGAGAACCAAAATTTTGAACCCTTTCCAGAAAGGCTAGAAAATCTTGCTTTCTTAAAATGCTTCCAGCAGTATAAACATTTACAATCTCACAATGAGTGTTGTCATCAAGAAAGAAGACTTCCCAGGCTGCATAAATGTGATAAATCACCATATCAAACTTCTTCTTGCTTTTTCTGCAGTTAATACAATCTACCTTATTATCTGGTAGATGTATTTTCCCAGAGGCATATATAGATATACACACATATGTTCCCCACTTGCATTCATTTTCCTTCCAAAGCTTTCTCCAATAGGATCCAATAAAGTCATGATCACTCTGGTACACAAATCTTTTGTCACTTTCCTTCAGTGGCTCCCCACTTCCTTTGGGATGCTACCCATTCTCTTTGATACCATCTCAGAATATCTTGACCCAATAATCATCAGCTATTTCTCATATTTGCATGAATATATGATATTTATTTTCCTCTTTCTGACTTCACCCTGTCTCTACAAATCAGTCAATTTCATTCCTTTTTATGGCTGAGTAGTATTCCATTGTATACATGTACCACCTCTTCTTTATCCATGCCTCTGTCAAAAGGCACTTAGATTGCTCCTATGTCCTGAGGACTGTAAGTCATGCTACTCTGGATATTGGGGTGCATGTGCCTTTCTGAATTGTGGTTTTCTCAGGGTATATGCCCAGTAATGGGGTTTCTGAGTCATAACGGTAGTTCTATTTGTAGGTTTCTTTTTTTGTTTGTTTCATGGCTATGTAGATTTCTTTCAGTTCAAAGAATATCTCATACTGTTGACTGTCTAATTATCATCCCATGTATTCCATTTCTTTTTCACATCATCTCTGCCATGCTGGCATCTAGTTAACTTCAATGTTCAATTTAAACATTACTTTTTCCAAAAAGATTTAGCCAGGTCAACACTTCCCTTCTTCTGCCCAGACAAACCAGGCTTCTCCCTTTTTCCTTCTATTTCTCCAGGCTGTCTCCATCTTAAAACTTCAAGTTATTATGCAATGCCTACATTCCTCATAGTTTCATGCTCTGGACTATACTCTTGGGGAGCAAGGAACTGTCTATTTTGTGCTCTGCTATAAATCCAATGAAAAGGTCAGCTTTCATTACAATCCTAAAGAAAGGCAATGCCAAAGAATGCTCAAACTACCACACAACTGCACTCATCTCACACACTAGTAAAGTAATGCTCAAAATTCTCCAAGCCAGGCTTCAGCCAGTATGTGAACTGTGAACTTCCAGATATTCAAGCTGGATTTAGAAAAGGCAGAGGAACCAGAGATCAAATTGCCATCATCCATTAGATCATCAAAAAGCAAGAGCTTCAGAAAAACATCTACTTTTGCTTTCTTGAATATGACAAAGTCTTTGACTGTGTGGATCACAACAAACTGTGGAAAATTCTTCAAAAGATGGGTATACCAGACCACCTGACCTGCCTCTTGAAAAATCTGTATGCAGGTCAGGAAGCAACAGTTAGACTGGTTCCAAATAGGGAAAGGAGTACATCAAGGCTATATATTTTCACCCTGTTTATTTAACTTATATGCAAAGTACATCATGAGAAGCACTGGGTGGATGAAGCAAAAGCTGGAATCAAGATTGCCAGAAGAAATATCAACAACCTCAGCTATGCAGATGACACCACCCTTATTGCGGAAAGCAAAGAAGAACTAAAGAGCCTCTTGACAAAAGTGAAAGAAGAGAGTGAAAAAATTGGCTTAAAGCTCAACATTCAGAAAACTAAGATCATGGCATCTGGTCCCATCACCTCACAGCAAATAGATAGGGAAACAGTAGAAACAGTGACAGACTTTATTTTGGGGGGCTCCAAAATCACTGCAGATGGTGACTGTAGCCATGAAATTAAAAGACACTTACTCCTTGGAAGAAAAGTTATGACCAACCTAGACAGGAATATTAAAAAGCAGAGACATTACTTTGCCAACAAATGTCTGTCTAGTCAAGGCTATGGTTTTTCCAGTAGTCATGTGTGGATGTCAGAGTTGGACTATAAAAAAGGCTGAGCACCGAAGAATAGATGCTTTTGAACTGTGGTGTTAGAGAAGACTCTTGAGAGTCCCTTGGACTGAAAGGAGATCCAATTAGTCCATCCTAAAGGAAATCATTCCTGAATATTCATTGGAAAGACTGTTGCTGAAGCTGAAACTCCAAAACTTTGGCCACCTGGTGTGAAGAACTGACTCATTTGAAAAGATCCTGATGCTGGGAAAGATTGAAGGCGGGGGAGAAAGGGACGACAGAGGATGAGCTGGTTGGATGGCATCACCGACTCAATGGACATGAGTTTGGGTAAACTCCAGGAGTTGGTGATGGACAGGGAGGCCTGGCATGCTGCAATCCATGGGGTTGGAAGAGTTGGACAAAACTAAGTGACTGAACTGACTGATAGAACCAGTGTAAAGCATGATACCTAAATAAGGTAATATTAAATTATTTATTAAGTCAACTCAGTTCAGTTCAGTTCAGCTCAGTCACTCAGTCGTGTCCAACTCTTTGCGACCCCATGAATCGCAACATGCGAGGCCTCCCTGTCCCTGCTGCTGCTAAGTCCCTTCAGTTGTGTCTGACTCTGTGTGACCCCATAGACGGCAGCCCACCAGGCTTCCCCGTCCCTGGGATTCTCCAGGCNTTACCATGCTTGCTTAGCCATTTGTTTCTTGTCTACTCCTTCTTGGCCACATTGGCCTCCCAGGGTTTTGGAATTAATCTGTCTGCTGAAATTTTTCCACCAGACTGAGTTCATTTCAGCCACACACCCCTCAGTGTATGTGTGTGGCTCCTTTTTGACATCAGGTCTTCGCTTAAATATCACATCTTCAAAGGGCCCTCCCTACTCACCTCCCTTCTCCATTTCCAGACTTAAAAGAAAACCTCAAACTCAGTCTCTTTCATAGTATTCACTTTAATTTCTGCATTGCAATTGTTATCTGGTATTTTTTCCCATGTGCTTACTATATGTTTGTGACTCTTTCCACTAAGATGTAAGTTCCATGAGGTTTAAAGCCATGTCTGTTTTACTCCCTGTTGCATCCACAGTTCAGTTCAGTTCAGTTCAGTCACTCAGTTGCATCTGACTCTTTGCGACCCCATGAACCACAGCACACCAGGCCTCCCTGTTCATCACCAACTGCCAGAGTCTACCCAAACCCATGTCCAGTGAGTCGGTGATGCCATCCAACCATCTCATCCTCTGTCNGTCACTCAGTTGCATCTGACTCTTTGCGACCCCATGAACCACAGCACACCAGGCCTCCCTGTTCATCACCAACTGCCAGAGTCTACCCAAACCCATGTCCAGTGAGTCTGTGATGCCATCCAACCATCTCATCCTCTGTCATCCCCTTCTCCTCCTACCCTCACTGCCCAGACCATTTTTTGGAACACAGTAAATTATCAGTAAATATAAGATTAATGAATGGATGAATGGATATCTCTATCAGCTGACCATAAATTCCTGCTCTCCAGATTCTCAAAGCCAGTAAGATTCCTTTGCTTTCAGTTAACTTCTAGTTTTCTCTTATGATCTATCCCACTGGTTGCCATACAAGTCCCTAGATCCACATAAGCTTATAATTGAAGATCACCCATTATTTTACCCATCTCAATCCTTAACTCATACTTTATTAAATCAGCAATTTGACCCCTCTACTTTAGTCAACAACATTTAGTTGTCATCATTCAGCCAGACTCACTAATGTTTATCCTTGTCCCTTAACACAAGTCACTATCTTAGCTTTAGAATATGAATTTATTTCCACTGTCACTGAAGACCAAAATTAATTAATCATGTTTCCAAAGGTTGTTGTGGAGCACAGCTTAGCTTTTTCGCTCCACCAACAGCTTAGAATGTGACACTGCAGTGCCGGATCCACTGCTTTGGCGCCCATGCAATTGTCACAGAGTTGGACTGTGCTTGCTCAGTGGAATTGACCCAGATGGCTGTGCTTGTGGGTCTCATTGCTTCAGCACCAAAACATCAAAGGCCCACTGTTCTTAGCTTTCTCTTGTTATTACAGAAACTCCATTCTTTCCTCAATAGGCAGAAAAGCAAATTTGCAATATTTNACCCAGATGGCTGTGCTTGTGGGTCTCATTGCTTCAGCACCAAAACATCAAAGGCCCACTGTTCTTAGCTTTCTCTTGTTATTACAGAAACTCCATTCTTTCCTCAATAGGCAGAAAAGCAAATTTGCAATATTTTAGGTGCTTTTTCAATGTATCTTGTTTACAGTTCTGTAATTTATTTTCCCATATTGTGTAGAAGGCAAAAAGACCCCAGATTTAGAAGAATCATTGATATGTTTGTGACAACATTGATATGTTGGTAAAGAGTAACATGTTACTGTATAAGACCCCAACTCAGCCAGGGCTTAGCTATAGAGAAAACAAAGGAGGGGTCACTTCAATCATAGTAAGAGGCAGAAGATGAGAACTAGGTAGGTCTCAAAGTCAGAGAGAGATTAGCAACATTTTTTTTGCTGGAGGCTGAGCTAACAAACTATTATTTTAGTGCTTATTATGTTTTCCTTGATTTGGTTCCAGAGTCTGAAGCAGAGCCCAGCAGTGCCCGTAGGTGTCAAAAAAGTCCAGCTATAAAGTTTGGAAAAAGGAAATGAGAAGGAGACAGGCAAGATATTATCCTCTTGGGTGCATCCTCTGGTTGGATCATGCTCATTTGATCCCTGTATTTATGAGCTCCATTTGCTCTTCTCTATTCCCACTTACATACACAGGTATGGTGCTGTACTCTTTTTTTATAAGCCTGATATTAACCTTGAATATTCTCATTGGATCAGAATTTTAATTTTAGTTATATTAACTCAAAATGGTATTTTCTTATTAGAAATTTAAGAGAATTTCTTGTAATTCTGAAAGCACTGAAAATTTGTTCATCTAACATTGGTTTCCTTATAGAACCATAATCCTTCATTGATGTTGCTGTTGTTCAGTTGCTCAGCTGTGTCCAACTCTTTGCAACCCCATGGACTGCAGCATGCCAGGTTTCTCTATCCTTCACCATCTCCCAGAGCTTGCTCAAACTCATGCCATCCAACCATTTCATCCTCTGCTGTCCCCTTCTCCTTCTGCCTTCAGTCTTTCCCAGCATCAGGGTCTTTTCTAATGAGTTGGTTCATTGCATCAGATGGCCAAAGTACTGGAGCTTCAGCTTCAGCAACAGTCCTTCCAATGAATATTCAGGGACAGTTTCCTTCAGAATGAACTGGTTTGATCTCCTTGCAGTCCAAGGGACTCTCAGGAGTCTTCTCCAACAGCTTAGTTCAAAAGCATCAGTTCTTCAGCACTCAGCTTTCTTTACGGTCCAACTCTCACATCCATATATGTCTACTGGAAAAACCATAGCTTTGACTAGACAGACCTTTGTTGGCAAAGTAATGTCTCTGCTTTTTAATATGCTGTCTAGGTTGGTCATAGCTTTTCTTCATATAACCTGCCAATCATTCAGTTGATTGACTATTAAGAGCTTAACTATACATACCAGACTTCCCAGGCGGCACTAGTGGTAAAGAATCCAACATCCAATGCAGAAGACACTACTCACAGGAGCTTGAACCTACTGTGAACTGCGCCTATGAGGGATCTAGAATGCGTGCTCCACATGAAAATCATCCCAAGAGCATTGCCCTCATTCTCCAGTCTATAGAAAAATTGTCTTCTGTGAAACCAATCCCTGGTGCCTAGAGGGCTGGGCACCACTGATACAGATGACTTTCATCTCTTTTACACTATTTTGTGTAAGAGGTAAACTACTGTCCTGGAATTTAGCTAAACTTATTTTATATTATGGGCTTCTCTCATAGTTCAGTCGGAAAAGAATCTGCCTGCGACGCAGGAGACTCGGGTTTGATTCCTGGGTCCAGGACTCCAGTATTCTTGCCTGGAGATCCCATGACAGCAGCGACTAGCAGGCTATAGTCCGTGGGATGGCAAGAGTGAGAGATGACTTAGCAAGTAACCCAGAACCACCATTTTCTGTTACAGTTCTATTTTTCATATTGATTCATACTCAAGTCTCTTCTTTTGGGGTTCATTCTTTTCCTGTAGAATTTTGACCTCAGTCTCCCTTGAGGAGCTATAAAGTATTTATCTTGGAATCTTTTAAAAATTCTTGTGGCTCAAAAGATTTCAGTAGTAAGACTATTTTCATCACTATGAGGCAATCTCTCAGTGAAAGCAGTGTAATTTTCACATTGCTAGGCTGCCACCCTGTATTTTCTCTCTTAACAAAACAAAAATGTATTTGTGGATTGCCACAGCCCTCTTAATTCCCTTTTTGTAAAAATTTATTCATGCATTCAATAAGCCTTATTCAAACCTTTGTTACATACCAGTAACCAAGGAGGAATATTAAAGTAAAGAATGACTCAATACTTTCCTTCCAAAAGCTTGTAATCTAGTTGGGGCTGTAAAAATACATACATGCATAAAAGAAAAAAAGTAATGACAATAATAGTTATGAGAATAATAACAATAGCAATAACATTCTTATGGAGATTTACCATTGTTAGGGAACATTCTCTTATTTGATCTTACAATAATCCTGTGAAATGGATGATATTACCTTGCCTATTTTACGTATGAGGAAACCAAAGCCTTTGCCACTAAAACAGAAACATTTAAGACACTTATCTATATATTCATCTAAAAATAAGAATCATAGCTTCATTAATAAGAACATTAATATATTTTAGGGATAAATAAGATTCTCAAGCCAAAAAAAAAAATTAGTGGGAAAAGTAGCATGATTGGACATTTTTGCAAATTTTTGTACTGTCTCGCTGAAGAGAGGATGTCTAGATTCTTATACTGTCCCTGGTCTGTCCATTGCAATATATTGCTTCAGTTAAAGTGTACAAAGAAAATTCAGCTTCACTCAGATATGCCATTGGGAAAAGAGAAATATTTTAATAGCTCTTTAACAATCACCTTTGGTCATCCTGGTCTCCAAGGCCATGACATTTGGAGTCTTCTTTTTCTCTTCCTTAGCTTTTACCCTTGGACAGAAACAATATGGGATAAAACAGGACTGATTATTTTTCTACTATATTTTCGAGACGCCTCAACATCCTCTCTTCTTTTACTAGAAGAAGCNTAATAGCTCTTTAACAATCACCTTTGGTCATCCTGGTCTCCAAGGCCATGACATTTGGAGTCTTCTTTTTCTCTTCCTTAGCTTTTACCCTTGGACAGAAACAATATGGGATAAAACAGGACTGATTATTTTTCTACTATATTTTCGAGACGCCTCAACATCCTCTCTTCTTTTACTAGAAGAAGCTCCCTACTGATTTCCCTACTGCCAGCCTCTGTGACTCAGAATTTAAGACCAGCTTGCACAGCTGTGGGGTTCCCTGGTGGCTCAGTGGTTAAGAATCAGGAGGCATGGGTTCAACCCCTGAGTCGGGAAGATCCCTGGAGAAAGAAATGGCAATCTAGTCCCGTATTCTTGCNATTTTCTCTCTTAACAAAACAAAAATGTATTTGTGGATTGCCACAGCCCTCTTAATTCCCTTTTTGTAAAAATTTATTCATGCATTCAATAAGCCTTATTCAAACCTTTGTTACATACCAGTAACCAAGGAGGAATATTAAAGTAAAGAATGACTCAATACTTTCCTTCCAAAAGCTTGTAATCTAGTTGGGGCTGTAAAAATACATACATGCATAAAAGAAAAAAAGTAATGACAATAATAGTTATGAGAATAATAACAATAGCAATAACATTCTTATGGAGATTTACCATTGTTAGGGAACATTCTCTTATTTGATCCTACAATAATCCTGTGAAATGGATGATATTACCTTGCCTATTTTACGTATGAGGAAACCAAAGCCTTTGCCACTAAAACAGAAACATTTAAGACACTTATCTATATATTCATCTAAAAATAAGAATCATAGCTTCATTAATAAGAACATAAATATATTTTAGGGATAAATAAGATTCTCAAGCCAAAAAAAAATTAGTGGGAAAAGTAGCATTATTGGACATTTTTGCAAATTTTTGTACTGTCTCGCTGAAGAGAGGATGTCTAGATTCTTATACTGTCCCCGGTCTGTCCATTGCAATATATTGCTTCAGTTAAAGTGTACAAAGAAAATCCAGCTTCACTCAGATATGCCATTGGGAAAAGAGAAATATTTTAATAGCTCTTTAACAATTACCTTTGGTCATCCTGGTCTCCAAGGCCCTGAAATTTGGAGTCTTCTTTTTCTCTTCCTTAGNACTGTCCCCGGTCTGTCCATTGCAATATATTGCTTCAGTTAAAGTGTACAAAGAAAATCCAGCTTCACTCAGATATGCCATTGGGAAAAGAGAAATATTTTAATAGCTCTTTAACAATTACCTTTGGTCATCCTGGTCTCCAAGGCCCTGAAATTTGGAGTCTTCTTTTTCTCTTCCTTAGCTTTTACCCTTGGACAGAAACAATATGGGATAAAACAGGACTGATTATTTTTCTACTATATTTTCGGGACGCCTCAACATCCTCTCTAAATCACGTTTTACTAGAAGAAGCTCCCTACTGATTTCCCTACTGCCAGCTTCTGTGACTCAGAATTTAAGACCAGCTTTCACAGCTGTGGGGTTCCCTGGTGGCTCAGTGGTTAAGAATCAGGAGACATGGGTTCAACCCCTGAGTCGGGAAGATCCCTGGAGAAAGAAATGGCAATCTAGTCCCGTATTCTTGCCTGGGAAATCGCATGGGCAGAGGAGCCTGGCAGGCTACAGTCCACAGGATTGCAAAAGGGTTGTACACGACCTAGCGACTAAACAACAGCAACGGCAGCTGTAATTTTTTCCTGGACAGGATCATGACACTGCCCTAGCAGAAAACCTAATCTCAAATTCTTGCTCCTCGAGCCAGATTCAGAATCCACACTGTTTTGTCTTTAGGTTGTTCCTTCCTCAATTGCTCTTTCACTCCTTTTCTAACTGCCCTCGTTTTTTTTAAATTACTTTTCAGCCCAATCCTGATGAGACTGGAAGACTGGTGATTCTCCAGTGAAACCGAGGAAAAAAGTGGTCCCACTGATCAGCCTTCAGCTGGTTGCCTTTGTATAAATCTGCTCTCTGTTCAGTTTTTCTCTTAACTCTTTTGGATTATAATTGTAGGACGGCTGAATCCCCTTGCCCACCTTGAGAATAAATCTCTTTTCTTTGCATCTTCCAGTTTAACTAATACATGCTTATCTAAAATGTACGCAGACAAGATGTTTCTTTTTCTGCCTTACAGGTGTAGACATGACTATTTCGTTCCAGTAAGCCACAGTGTGTAGATATTATCACCAATATTTTAATGAAAAATTTAAACCTTAGAATGCTGAAAGTGTATTATGCCTGTTTGGCAGTGTGTGTTGGAATACGGACACTTACTATAGCTTGAAAACAGCATAATTGAATTAACAAATTACAAGCTGGCTAAGCTAAGATTTTTGGGCAAAATGTTAAGCCTTGAGGAGTCGAAGACTTTGGAAGAGTCAGAGTCAGAGTCAGAGGGCTTCGTCTGGAACTGCTGACTTGGCCCATATGAGGTCAGCCTTTCTGAAGATTCCAAAAGATGTAGCCTTAGAGGAGCAACTGGTGGTGCTGTGTCAGTTACTAAGAAGTTCCTACCCCAGGGAGCCAGAAGGAAGTGCACTAAAACCCAGGTCTTTGCAGCCCCCTGGACTATACAGTCCACGGAATTCTCCAGGCCAGAATACTGGAGTGGGTAGCAGTTACTTTCTCCAGGGGATCTTCCCAAGCCAGGGATTGAACCCAAGTCCCCCTCATTACAGACAAATTCTTTACCAGCTGAGTCACCAGGGAAGCCCAAGAATACTGGAGTTGGTAGCCTGCCCCTTCTCCAGGAGATCTTCCCAACTCAGAAATTGAACCGGGGTCTCCGGCATTGCAGGCAGATTGTTTACCAGCTGAGCTACCAGGGAAGCCCAGGTCTTCATTAGCCAACATTAGCGTTGACTATGGGAGCAGCACTGCCTTTCTAAACCTCTATTAAAGCTGATCGCATTTTAGTTGATTACATCCAGGTTGAACTGTTACTGGCTTAAGAAAAAAAAAAAATGAAATCTTTCTCAGCCTAACTGCTAAACTTGTTATCTGAAGGATCTTTGCAAAGTTTTTATCTGACGTGAATATCTGCCACAGTTCTTCTCTCTCTCTTTTTTTTTTTTCCGTCCACTGGTATACTGCCTCTGCAGAGTTCAGTTTTTGCTAATGGAAGGCTTTGTAGCACAAGAATTCAGTAATACGAACACGTGATTATCATGGAGTATTTGGGGACAGTCTTGGGGGAAGAGGTTGTATGTCAGATGTGGTATGTATTTGGCTGTTTGTTGATTATCAGCCTGGGATAAGCCGAGCTGTGCAGAGGTTACTACACTCCATCAGCTTCTTAATAGAAGAGGACCTTGCTTCTTGCAGAAACACTTAAACAACGAAAGCTTCAGAGATAGGGAGGGAAAAAACAAGGTAATTCAGTCCTGAATTACTGCTCAAATGGCTTTGTCTCTGAGGTTTGAACAGAGATTAGCTTAAATGACACTGAACTTCACTTTTCCTTGCGCGTATCTTGTGCGCATCATTGTGAAGAGACCTTTCTTTTAGTTTTGTTAGTAATCACATGAATGTTAGTTGCTGTTTGTTTCCTTTTCCTGAAGCAAATCTCTCTATCTCTGGGCTGGTTTGGCAAGAAGAATACCCGGTTTAGGTTACAGAACAGTATAAACCTAGTGCTTTGCTTATGTGCTAAAAACAGCCTATCCTACAGGGTGTTGCAAATAAAACAAGGTCACAGATATGTGTTCTTGACAAGGAAGTATTTTATATATATGGGTTTTATTAAACAGCCATGGTTTAGTGATGGGCGTTTCTGGCTACTATTACTACTAATCACATTTGTAAACCCCTCACACATTTGAGACTCTTGAAAAATTCTGTGCTGAAAGGATTAATTCAGGATGTAGTCAACTCTCTCTAAGGTGAAACTGAAGAATAAGGTGGCAGTAAGATTAAGATCGGAGAAGGCAATGGCACCCCACTCCAGTACTCCTGCCTGGAAAATCCCATGGATGGAGGAGCCTGGAAGGCTGCAGTCCGTGGGGTCGCTGAGGGTCGGACACGACTGAGCGGCTTCACTTTCACTTTCACTTGCGGTGTAGTGATTAAGAATCCACTTGCCAACGCGGGGGATATGGGGTCGATCTCTGCTCTGGAAAGATTCCACATGCCATGGAGCAATACAGCTACTGAACCCACTCTCTAGGGCACGTGCTCTTGCAGGAAGAGAAGCCACCACAGTGAGAAGCCCGCACACTGCAGCTAGAGAATAGCCCTGCTAGAGAATTTCATGGGCAGCAACAAAGACCCAGCACAGCCAAAAACACATAAACAAATGCAATTAAACAAGCAATTACCTTTGCTACCACACCACATTACAATATTCTTAAATGTGAGTTGAAATGTGGACTCTGAAACCAAGTATCAATAAACTTTTTGTACTTTTGTTTCTGTTCAAATTCATTGGCTTGTCTTACGCTTGAATAGATTTTTTTACTCTTGCATGATTTTTGTGGCAAATGTGTTTGTCTTTGGAAAATATTGGTTGATTGAGTCACACACTCTTTAAAACATTGGCACACTTCATTATAGAAAACGAAAGGTCACATTTGTTAATATTACTACCTATCTCATCAGAAGAGTGTTTAGGTATTTGGAAATTGTCAAGCTCACAGTGATGATATAAGTTTTCCAAAATTCTGATTTTCATATGAAACTTCGAATGTTATTGTCAACAAACACTGTTAGCTGTTTTCTTGAAGTGACAGTCTCGCTTCATTCATTTTTGAGAGAGTGAATGCCAAAAATTAAAGTCGAAATAACCATAATCTGTCAGTCAGTGGGCCTTTCAATTAAAAATGGTAGTTTCTAAAAAATGTGACTATTTTAGCTCAAAAGCTCAGACAACTGTACGCAAGCTTTTTCCTTGAGACACCATCATATTCAGGGAATAGAATGGTTTTATGTATTCTGTTTGTATCACACAGAATATTAAAAAGGAATATACTCAAAAGTTGAGGTTTATTAATAACAAAACTACTATATGTTGCTATTTCTTAAAGGGCATTTTTAAGTAATGCTGGCTTTTTTTTTTTTTAACTGAGATTGCATGGTAGTAAAGGATTCCGTGACTATAATGAGTACTTGTACTAGCAGTGAAGAGTACAGGGACTTTTAAAAATGGTTAAATAGAGCTTCCTTGGTGGCTCAGCAGCAAAGAATCCACCAGCCATACACGAGATGCTGGTTAGATCCCTGGCTCAGGAAGATCCCCTGGAGAAGGAAATGGCCACCGACTTCTGTCTTCTTGCCCCGGAAATCCCATGGACAGAGGAGCCTAGCAGGTTTCAGTCCAGGGAGTTGCAAAAGAGTCAGACCCAACTTAGTGACTAAACACAACCGTTAAATGAATAATGGGCAATTAATACCCTAGCATTGTTATGAAAATGTTTCTCCTTATGGACTTCTTAATGGGATTTGGGGGACCCCTAAGTACTAAGTACTGTTGCTTTAGAACATCTGATAGCAGCTGATGTTTATGGACTTTTCCTATTTGCCAGGGCCTATTCTAAGCACTGAGTTATTTTAAATCTGGATGTGACGTCATTTTTACTTCAGTGAGAATTTTAAATGTGTCAAAGTGGAACAATACAATACTTTTTGACAAAACACATCCAGTAAATGCTCTCAGTACCTCTTTTCCCATACAGTTTCATTGAGAAAATGGACATACAGCGCTGTGTAAGTTTGAAGTGTATGGCATAATGTTTTGACTCACATACATCCCTAAATGATTATCACGAAAAGTGTAGAGAATATTCATCTCATGTGGATTCAAAATTAAGGAAATAGAAAAAAATACAGATTTTTTTTTCCCCCTTGTGATGAGAATTCTTAGGATTTGCTCCCTCAAATGTCATATAACATACAGTAGTGNTAATGTTTTGACTCACATACATCCCTAAATGATTATCACGAAAAGTGTAGAGAATATTCATCTCATGTGGATTCAAAATTAAGGAAATAGAAAAAAATACAGATTTTTTTTTCCCCCTTGTGATGAGAATTCTTAGGATTTGCTCCCTCAAATGTCATATAACATACAGTAGTGTTAATAATATTTATCATTTTGTACATTATATCCGTAGTACTTGTTTATCTTATAACTTTAGTTTATGCATTTTGACCACCTTCACCCAATTCTTCCACCTCCTACCCCCAACCTTTGGTAACTATGTGTGTCCATCTTCAGTTGTGTCCAACTCTTCGCGACCCCATGGACTGCAGCCCACCAGGCTCCTCTGTCCACAGGATTTCCCAGACCACAATATTGGAGTGGATTTCCATTTCCTCCTCCAAGGGTTCTTCCTGACCCAGGGATTAAGCCCATGTTTTCTGTATCTCCTGCATCAACAGGCATGTATCTGATCTATTTATCTATGAGTTTTGTTTGTTTTTGCCTACAACACTATATTTGATCCTAGTATGCAACATAGTGATTCAAAATTTCCGTACACTTCAAAATGATCACCATGTTAAGTCTAGTTACCATCTGTCACTATACAAAGATATTGTATAAGTATTAGCTATATTTCCCATAATATACATTTTATAACCATCATTCATTTTGGAACTGGAAGTTTGTACCTCTTAATCTCCCTTACCTATTTCTCTCATGTCCCCCCCCACCTCCCATCTGGCAACCACTGGCTTGGTCTTGGTACCTATGATTCTGTTTCTGTTTAGTTCTGTTTGTTCATTTGTCTTGGTTTTTAGATTCCACGTGTAAGTGAGACCATGCAGTACTTGTCTTTCTCTGTTAAACTTATTTCACTTAGGATAATACCTTCTAGATCTATCTATCATGTTTTCACAAATGGCAAGACTCTTTTTTTCCTGGCTGAAATTATACAGTCTGCCTCTTTTTCATCCATGTGTCTATTGATGGCCACTTAGTTACTTTCCATATCTTGTCTACTGTAAATAAAGCTGCAGTGAACCTAGTGGGGCATGTATCATTTAGAATGAACTTTTTTCCCTTTGTATAAACATCCAGGAATCAACTGGCTGGATTGATTCTCTGGCATTAGTCTTAGCAATACTTTTTTGGATATATCTCCCCAGGCAAGGGAAACAAAAGCAAAAATAAACAAATGGGACTACAGCAAACTAACTTTTTTAGGAACTTTCCTACTGTTTTCCGTAGTGGCTGCACCAATTTTCCCACCAACGGTGTACAAGAGTTTTCTTTCCTCCACATCTTTGTCAATACTTGTGATTTGTTCTCTTTTTGATAATAACCATTATGACAGGTGTAAGGTGATATCTCATTGTGGTTTTGATTTCCATTTCCTTGATGATTAGTGATGCTGACCATCTTTTCATGTACCTGTTGGCCATCTGTGTGTCTTCTTTGGAAAAATGTCTATTCATTCCTTTTACCCATTATTTAATCAGGTTATTGGTTATTTTGATGTTGAATTATATGAGTTTCCTGTATATTTTGGATATGAACCCCTTATTGCATATATCATTTGCAAAAATCTCTCATTCAATAGGCAGCCTTTTTGTTTTGTTGATAGTTTCCCTCACGGGACGAAAGCTTTTTAGTTTTTTTTTTTTTTTTAATTTTTGCTTTTGACTCCCTTGCCTGAGAATATATATCCAAAAAACTATTGCTAAGATCAACACCAAATAATGTGCTGCCTATGTTTTCTTCCAGGAGCTTTATGGTTTTAGATCTTACATTTAGGTCCCGTTTGAGTTTATTTTTATGGATGGAATAAGAAAGTGATCTTGTTTGATTCTTTTGCATTTTGCTGTACAATTTTCTCAACACTGATTGCTGAAGAGGTTTTCTTTTCTCCACTGTATGTTCTTGCTTCCTTTGTTGGCGATTAACTGACTTGGTCTGTGTGGGTTTATTTCTGCCTCTCTATTCTGTTCCATTAATCTGTATGTCTGTTTTAGTGCCAGTACCATGCTATTTTGATTACTATAGCTTTGTCATATTGCTCTTAGTAACTTGAGATCTAAAGTATATACTTTTAAATGATACACACTGGTAAACTGTAATAAACCAACATTTTTGTGGGACTGTAAGTAGAATGAAATTTCCCCAGTCTTAGCACCAATTTCTCCCATTGGCAAAACAATTAACAGAGGATTTTAAAGAGAATTATGCCTACTTGGTGTTACAGCAATTTTAGGAAGACCCAGTTTCTATCCTTAAGAAATTTATTTAAGCTCAGAATTAGATTCTAGTCCAAGGTGTGTTATCTTGTGGTGCATAATACAAATCACTAACTTTTGGGGTGCTGCAGTATTAAAGGAAGAATTTTAAAGTATGTAAAACCATTAAAAGAAAACCCAAAGCCTGCTCAAATTCTAAGGCAAGAGTTATTAAGAAGGATTATTCAGTCAGACATTCTCCTATGGAAGTGGCTAGTAAGAGAGCATTTGGAAAATAGGCATTTAGCCATTGGAAAATAGAAGATTTTTAGGTCTTATGGAGACATCAGTGAATAACAACCACACTACTCTAGATAGTCTAAGTAATAAAGAAAAAACAACAAATGGAAAATTCGTTTCTCTGGACTTGGCACTATACCATTTTATCTATCTTGTTTGCTAAAAGTTAGTTTCTTGTTCTGTAAAACTGATCTAATAATACTGGCCTAAATGATTTAGGAGGCGGCTGAGACGAGCAACCCCACTTGCAAGGAGCGGTGGNCTAGTCAATTGCTTCTTGGCAGGAATAGCTTTGGTCAGATTTTTCATCACCATCAAAAAATATTTTTGTACTACCAGTTTATGCAGATATATATTTCTTTATGTCAGGATTCTTTCATTCTGTATAATACTGCTGTGTGCATCTGTAATTTATTCCTTTTTATAGCTGAGTGGTATCCCATTGAATATCTGCCTATCCATTCTACCATTAATGGAAATCTAGTCTGTTTCCTGGTTTGACCTATTAAAAATAAAACTACTATGAATATTGTTGTACGAGTTTTCTTAGACATATTATTCTTTTTCTTAAATAAAACTGGACTTGCTGGATCATAGGGCAGAAGCATGTTTAAGTGTTTCAAAAACTACCAGTTTTCCAAAATAGATACCTCATTTTACACTTCCACCAACAATATTCTATTATTTGCTTTACACGTTTATTTGATTTATTTGATTTATTTGATTATGTCTTTTCATTTTAGCTTTTCTAGTGACTGACTGAGTGAGTGTTAGTCTGACTCTTTGCCACCCCATGGACTGTAGCCCACCAGGCTCCTCTGTGCATGGAATTCTCCAGGCAAGAATACTGGAATGGGTGGTCATTCCCTTCTCCAGGGGATCTTCCCGACCCAAGGATCAAACCTGGGTCTACTGCATTGCAGGCATGTTCTTTACTGTCTGAACCACNAGTCTGACTCTTTGCCACCCCATGGACTGTAGCCCACCAGGCTCCTCTGTGCATGGAATTCTCCAGGCAAGAATACTGGAATGGGTGGTCATTCCCTTCTCCAGGGGATCTTCCCGACCCAAGGATCAAACCTGGGTCTACTGCATTGCAGGCATGTTCTTTACTGTCTGAACCACCAGGGAAGCCCAGCCTTTCTAGTGGCTACATATAATTATTTCACATGATAGTTTTAATTGGCATTTTTCTAATGATTAAAGATGCTGAACATATTTTCATGTGCCTATTAATCATTTGTATACCATCTTTGTGAAGCATCTGCAAGTCTCCTAGTCATTTTTATATTGAGCTGGTTATTTTTGTATTATGGAAATGTAGCTAACTTTCTATACTCTGAATACCAGTCCTTTTCTCAAATATTTGTGTTGCAAGTATTTTTCTCCTTGCCTATGGTGTGTATATTCATTTTCTTAGTGATGTCTCTTGCTGAATAGAAATTTTGAATATTAACATTCAATTTATCATTATTTCTTTTAAATGTAGCTTTATTTCTGTGTCATTTCTAAAAATACGTACTCAATACAAACTTGCAAATATACTCCCCTTTTTTCTTCTTGGAGCATCATAGTTTTGGCTTTTGCATTTAGGACTATCATTCATTTCAAATTAATGTTTGCATATGACTTGAGGTAAAAGTCAAGTTTTTTTTCTTCCCCCACATGGATACCCACTGGTTTTAGCATCATTTATTTTAAAACTAATTTTTGCTTCTGTTAGGTTCTTTGAATTACACAAATTATCTTCTCAACTGCTACTTTTAAAAAGTCTGCTAAGAATGTGATTACAAAGATCCATAGACCAGATTTTCCCAGTGGTACAGTGGATAAGAATCTGCCTGCCAATGCCGGGGACACGGGTTCGATTCCTGATCTGGAAGACTCTACATGCCACAGAGCAGCTGAGCCTGTGTGCCACAACCTCGGGCCTGTGCTCCAGGGCCCATGTGCCACAACCAAGGAAGCCACCGCAATGAGAAGCCCAGCACTGCAACTAGAGAGCAGCCCCTTCTCACCGCTAGAGAAATCCCGCTGCAGCAACAAAGACCCAGTACAACCACAGATAAACAACGCAGAGTGTACTTGTCAAAAAAAAGTTCATGCTGATGTGTGGCAAAACCAATACAATATTATAAAGGAATTAGCCTCCAATTAAAATAAGTAAATTTATATTAAAAAATAAATTGATACAGCAAAACAAAATCGATAGAACAATTTGAGGACAACTGTAGATTTAATCACCTTCCCTGGTGGCTCAGAGGTACGTTTAATCATGTTGAGTCTTACAGTTCATTATTCCTAAGTATTTATAATTTTGAGTTATTATAAATGCTATCTTAAATTTTACTCTCCAGTGTTAGAAACATAAAAATAGAATTTAGTTTTGTATATTGGCTTTGACACTAAAATATTGCTAAATTTACCTATAAGTTCTAGTAGACTTTGTACAGATTACATAGGAATTTCTACAAGTTCAATCATGTCACCCAGAGAGACAGCTTAATTGTTTCCTTTTGTATCTGTATGTCTTTTATCTCTTTTTCTTGTGCTAGGTAGGATCTCTATCACAACTTTAAATAGAAGTCGTAAAAGTGACATCCTGCAAGAGACTAAGAAGGCAGATTACAGACTGGGAGAAAAATGTGAAAAAGATGTATGTGATAAAGGACTATTATTCAAAATATACAAAGAAATCATGAAACTCAACAATAAGGAAATGAAAACCTCACTTTAAAAATAAACAGAAAACCTCACCTGACACCTCACCAAAGAAAATATATGGATGAAAAATAAGCATATGAACCTAACATCAAATGGCATTAGGGAATTGCAAATTAATAATATGCCTATATATATTATAGCTATTATAACCTATTATACCTAATAGAACCCAAAATACTGACAATCTCAACGCTGCTGAGGATGTGCAGCCATGGGAACTCACATTCACTGCTGGTGGGAACACAAAGTGGTACAGTCACTTTGGGAGACAGTTTGGCAGTTTCTTACAAAACTAATATGATCCAGTAATTGCACTCCGAGGCATTCACCAAAATGAGCTGAGAATTATGTCCACATGAAAACCTGCACAAGAATGTTTATAGCAGTTTTATTCATAATTGCCAAAACTTGGAAGAAACCAAGATGCCCTTGTCCTTCCGTAGATGAGTGTATAAATAAACTGTGATACATTGAATCACAGTTGAATATTCTTGTGCAACTGAATATTATTCAGTGCAAAAAAGAAATATGCTCAAGCCATGAAAAGACAGAGGAATCTAAAATGCATATTGGTAAATGAAAGAAGACAATCTGAAAGGCCTACATAGTATATGCCTCAGACTATATTACATTCTGGAAAGAGGAAGACTATCAAAACATTAAAAGGACCAGGGGTTGCCAGGAGTTTAGGAAAGGAGGAAGGATGAATAGGCAGAGTCCAGAGGATATTTAGCAATGAAACTATTCTGTACAATGCTACAGTGATGGATACATGTGATTATACTTTTATCAAAATCTATCGAATGGACAACACCAAGAGTGAACTCTGATGTACAGCATGGGCTTTGGGTGATACGATGTGTCATTGTAGGTCAATGGATTGGGACAGATATACCTTTCTGGAGGGAGGTATTAATGATAGGGGAGGCTGTGCATAAGTCAGCACCAGGGGGTATATGTGTCTCTGTAGCTTCCTCAATTTTTCTGTAAGCCCAAAACTACCTTATTTTTTTTAAAATGTGGCTTCCCATGCCTTTTCCCTATGTTTGAGGAAGAGCATGCGGTATGTCATCAGTAAGAATGATATTAGAAATTTTTATATATGCCTTTCTGAGAATTTTTTTTATCTATGCTTATTTTGCAGAGAGTTTTTTAATCATAATTTAGAGCTGAAATTTGACAAATGCTTTTTCTTCATCTGTCATATTATGTAACTTTTCTTCTTAATATTTAAACTAACATTGTTGAACTTTTATGTTAAACCAACAATGTACTATGCCTTTTCTCTGTTGCTATATTTGATTGTTTATATTCTGTTAAGAATTGCTTGTATAAGAAAAGTTAATATATAATTTTTCTTTTCTTGTAGTGTCTTCAACACGTTTGGTATCAGAATTACACAGAGTTCACAAAATTAGCTAGGAAATACTACCTCTATTATCTTTTATCATCTGAAAGAGTTCGTGTTATATTAGTAATATTTTTTCTTATTTTTTCTGTATTTTTTTACTTTCCTGGTTTTAATTAGTACTTTACAAAAAACCCTCTAACTTTGCGCCTAAGAACTCTAGCTCTAACCCTGGTTTATGGCAGTTAGGTCTTTTGAGTTGTAAGAAGAAACATGTCTTGTATGTACACATTTTTTTTAAAAAAGACTCTTTAAACCTTTATTATTTGACAGATGTGTGTGTGTATCTGTGTTTCGCATTTAGGTGAAATTCTAAATCCTTCCACCCATCTAAAATGAGCATGATAGCCTGGCTAGCTCCAGCAGGTAGTGCACCAGATTTTTAATTTGAGGGCCCAGGCTTCAAGTTCCTGTCTAGCTGCCAAAAGTAAAGAAAGAAACAAAGTTAATTTTATTTAAAAAATAAAAGCAACAATGCACATGTGTGTGTGCACCAGAACACACACATACATGCAGACAGATATTAATAGATTGTTTAAGACCATAATTTTTGAAATGCCTTACTTGGTGTAATAAGCCATTGTTTTAGCTTTAGCTATCTTCTTCTTGAAAAGTAAGTTGTGTAGATACTGAGGGAAAGATAAGTTATACAGGAAAAATTTGCCATCTAGTGAAAGGAATGCTCCAGACAGTTATTGTTTACACAGGTGAGAAATTAAGATTGCATTGTAACTGGTAATATTGACGTTTCGAAGTTTTCTACAGATTGAATCTCAAGTGAAATTATTTTCTAAAGAGGTAAAAGACCATATAAACTAGAGATTTTAGTTATTTTTAAGTTTTTTTTTTTAAAGTGGACCATTTCTAACATCTTTTATTCAATATGTAACAATATTGCTTCTGATTTTTTTGTCTGTTTTAGGCCAGGAGGCATGTGGGATCTTAGTTCCCCCACCAAGGATGGAAGGAAAAGTCTTAACTACTGGAGCCCCAGGGACGCCCCTAACTGTATGTAAGTAGCAATTTTCAAGGCAGTGGGCAGAGGCACTGACCAAGCCAAGTTACACAGCAAGCATATTGCAGACTTGAGACTCAGTTCTGACTCTAAATTCAATGCTCTTACACACGCAGTATCTCTCTATTTAGAATCATTGATGGAATGCCTAACGCGCTCAACTGGCAGAGCACTTTATCTATTACATATTCTACCTTTTCATACCCAATCTCAATCTAAGCTTTGGCATATTTGCTTAATATTTTTAATCTACTTCTAAAATGCTGCATTGTCACAACACTGCAGAAATCCACACGAACAAATGAGTAATTAACATTAAACAACAAAAGTATCAATGACAAAATATTTACAACATGCAATATAAAAGATTGTTATCTTTAATATTGAATACATAAAGAATTCATTTAATAATAACGACAAGCACTCAATAAAACTATGGGTAAAAGGCATTAACAGGAATTTTTTTCATAAGATAGATAAGTTCTTCAAAAAGATTAAGTTATCATGTAATTATAAAATAAATGTCATGGGCGTGGAATCATTTTCTCTCCCTCTATCAGACTGGAAAGACGAGAGAGAATCTATGCTCTTTTTGTTGCTTTGAGACACTGGATCTTTGTGGCAGTACACTGCCATATCTACGTATACCAAGCTTTGTTTATTTTTGCAATAATCACTATAAAAATAATACAGCTTCCCAGGTGGCTCTAGTGGTGGGAATCCACCTGCCAATGCAGGAAACAGAAGAGTGACGTAAGACGTGAGGCTAGAAAGCAGAGAGTTTTTATTCACTTCCTGCTTCGTGCCTTTAACGTTTGAGTGGGTCAAGGCTCTTATTGTTTGCAAGTGACAGAAACCTGGCTCAACTGGCTTCATTTTATTTTTTTTTTAATTTAAATTTATTTATTTTAACTGGAGGCTAATTACAAGAAATCAAAATATGCATAGAAATGAA
>SJYA01002263.1:97057-116302 GCA_006410615.1 Neotragus moschatus | reverse complement strand
CCCCACTCCTGTCCCTCCTCCTCTTCCTCTTCCCCTTCCTATTTTTATGGTGAGGGGGATGGTGACCAGAGTTAATAATACTGTTCAGCATATTTGAAAGTTGCTAGGAGAAGAAATCTTAAAAGTCTTTATCACAAGAGAAAAGAAAAATTGTAACCATATCTTTGCCTGGAGAATCCCATGGACAGAGGAACCTGGAGGACTATAGTCCACAGGGTGGCAAAGAGTCAGACACACCTGAGTGACTAGCACTCACTCTCACTTGTTGATGAGTGTTACACGCACGCCAAGTTTCTTCAATGCTCTGATTCTTTGCGACCCGACCCCCTGTAGCCCACCAGGTTCCTCTGTCCAGGCAAGAATACTGGAGCTTGTGGCCAAGATCTCCTCCAGGGGATCTTCCTGACCCAGGGATGAAACCCGTATCTCTTGGGCCCCTGCGTTACCACTAGCGCCACCTGGGAAGTCTAGTGATGAATGGTAGCTAGGAGGAGCCTGGTGGGCTGCAGTCCCGTGGGGTCGCTTAGAGTCAGACAGACTGAGCGACTTCACTTTTACTTTTCACTTTCATTGGAGAAGGAAATGGCAACCCACTCCAATGTTCTTGCCTGGAGAATCCCAGGGACGGGAGAGCCTGGTGGGCTGCCGTCCATGGGGTCGGTAAGAGTCGAACACGACTGAGCGACTTCACTTTCACTTTTCACTTTCATGCATTGGAGAAGGAAATGGCAACCCACTCCAGTGTTCTTGCCTGGAGAATCCCAGGGACGGGGAGCCTGGTGGGCTGCCGTCTATGGGGTCGCACAGAGTCGGTCACGACTGAAGCAACATTGCAGCAGGTGCAGCAGCAGGCTTATTATGATTATTTTGCAGTTGCCTTTGACTCATGCTTGATTTATGTTAGCTTCCAAACGTGGGGATTACAAAATAGTTATTATTAACTATATCAATAGCTTAATATGAGATCAGAGGATATATTCTAGTATTTGAAATTTTGAGATTCTTTTATGACCTAGAATATAGTGAACTTTTTTACTTTATGTGTACTTACAAAACATACATTATTCTGCACTTGTGTGCACTGTTCCATATTTGTTCAGTAGGTAATTTTTAACTTTTATTATTCAAATCTTATATCTCCATACTGATTTTTTGTATGTACCTGTTTGTTTTACAAAACACTATGAGAAATGTGTTAAAATGTCTTACTGTGGTTGCGGATTTTTCTCTTTGTATTTTGGACTTTGCTTTTTCTGTTGTTGAGGTTCCAGTTTGCTTAGCATGAAAATTAAATATTAATACATTTTTCTGATGGATTAAATCAAGAAGTTAATTCTAATCATTATAAAATGAACTTCAATCTCTAGTATTATTTTATCACAGAATTTTATCTGATGTAATATTAATGTAGCTCTATTTGTTTTATTGTGTTGTTGTTTGCATATCGTTGTATGCGATCAGCTAAAAAATGTGTAAGAAACTACTCATTAGATTTATTTGATTCATTTTAAAATAACTTCTAGAGGCTTCCCTGATGGTTCAGTGGTAAAGAATCCACCTGCCAATGCAGGAGACTTGGGTTCAATCATGAATCTGGGAAGATCCCACATACCACAGGGCAACTAAACCCGTGTGTGCGTCACAACTACTGAGCCTCTGCTCCATAGCCCAGAGCTGTAATAACCGAGCCCACATACCGCAACTACATAAAGTATTTACAAAAAGTTCGCTAAAAGCCCAAGCACCTGATTGATTGCCGGAGCTAGAGAATGCCTTCCAGCAGCAATGAAGACTCAGCACAGCCAAAACTAAACAAATAAACAAAAGTTTAAAATAACTTTTAAAACTTTGATAACATTATAATTAGGTCTTTTGACATGGAACAAAGTTTGCAATACATTAATGAAAAAAATACCAAATATAATAAATAGCATATTCTCACGGGGGGAGGAGAATGTACGAGGGGGTGTGTGTGTGTCTATGTGTGTTTGCTCATAGTGAACTGCTTTGGGTAGTTTGTTCTAGGTAATGGAGTGTTGGTGATCTTTGTTTCTTTTTGCTTCTTTATATTTTCTAAAATGAGATTTGGGGTTTTGTTTTAAAGAAAAACTTTCCGAAAAAAAAAATTAAGAGAAAGGGAAGAGTGTCAAATGCACAAGGAGAAACCAACCTGTAACTGGACTGGAGGGACTCATTGACAATAACAATGTCTTCAGTACCTGACAAGCAGAGTTTAATGGAGGGTTTGAGGCTGAGATTAGAGTATTAATGGACTTCAGGGTAGGAAAAACAAGGGAAGGACATGAAAAAGATGATGTATGAATGGTGTGTGAAAGAAAAAAGAAGGCTTAATTTTATTTTTGCTTAGATTAAAAGAAAAGTTAACCTGTTCCTTGGCCAAGGAGAAGAAAGAAGATGAAAACATAAAGGCCAGCTGACAGAACCAGACAGAGGAAAGCCTTAAGACATAAGTGACAATATCTTTTGAGAAACAGAAACTGAGTGGAAACATGTAAGGATTGCATTCTGTACATTCCTTTCAAATCAAGAAACAATAAATCAGTACCCAATGTTTACAATCAAAGAGGCATGCAAGCCCTTCAGGCATCCCTTGGGGATATTGTAGGTTCAGTGTCAGTCAGTTCAGTTCAGTTCAGTTGCTCAGTCGTGTCTGACTCTTCGCGACCCTTTGTTCAGTGTCAGACCATCACCCTAAAATGGTTATTGCAATGAAGCGAATCACATGAACTCTTCAGTTTCCCCGCGCATGTAAAAGTTTATGTTTAACTGCATTGTAGTCTGTTAAGAATGCAATAGCATTACATCTAAAAAACAATGTACATACCTAATTTAAAAATATTTTGTTATTTAAAAAAAAGCTAACCATCTCTGAACTTGCAGCAAGTCATAATCTTTTGCCTAGTGGAAGGTGTTGCCTTAATGTTGACAGCTGCTGACTGATCCAGGTGGTGTTTGCTAAAGGTTGGGGTGGCTGTTACAGTTTCTTAAAATTAGACAACAATGAAGTTTGCCACATTGATTGACTCTTTCATGAGCAATTCCTCTATAGCACGCAATGCTGTTTGAGATCATTTTATACACAGTAGAACTTCTTTCAAAATAGGAGTCAAGCCTCTCAAACTACTGCTTCTGTTTTAAGTGTATGTAATATTCTAAATCTTTTGTTATCATTTCAAAAATCTTCATAGCACCTTCGCCAGGAGTAAATTCTACCTCAAGAAACTGCTTTCTTTGCTCATTCATAAGGAGCAGCTTCTCATCCATTTAAATTTTATCGTGAGATTGCAGCAATTCAGTCACATCCTCAGGCTGTACTTCTAAGTCTAGATCTCCTGTTATTTCTACCGCATTTACAGTTACTTACTCCACTGAAATCTTAAACCTTTCAAATCTTGAGCCCAATCCAAGAGGGTTGGAATCAGCTTCTTATAAACGTCTCAGTGTTGATATTGTGACCTTTTCCCATGAATCACAAATAATCTTCATGGCATCTAAAGTGGTGGATCCTTTCCAGAAGGTTTTCCACTGAACTTGCCCAGGTCCATCAGAGAAATCACCATCCATGGCAGCGATAGCCTAATAAAGTGTATTTCTTTAATTAAAAGACCTGAATATTGAAATAACTCCTTGGTCTTGGGTTACAGAATGGGCTTTGTGTCAGCAGACATGAAAACAACGTTAATCTCATTGTACATCTCTGTCAGAGTTCTTGGGTGATCAGGTGCCTTGTCAATGAGAAGTATTTTGATAAGGACCTCTTTTTTTCTGAGTCGTAGGTCTCGACAGTGGGCTTAAAATAGTAAATCATGTTGTAAACATGTATGCTGTCATCCAGGCTTTGTTGTTACATTTATAGAGCACAGGAGGGTAGATTTAGCATAACTCTTAAGGGCCCTAGGATTTCAGAATGGCAAATGAGGATTGACTGCAACTTCAAGTCACCAGGTGCATTCACGCCAAACAACAGTCAGCCTATTTTCTGAAACTTTTTAAAGCCAAGCACTGACTTCTTCTCTCTAGCTATGAAAGTCCTAGACAACATGTTCTTCCAAGGAAAGCTGTTCTATCTACATTGAAAAATCTGTTCAGTGTACCCTCTTCATTAAGATTCTTTGTCAGATCTTCTGGACAACTTGCTGCAGCTTCTGCAATAGGGCTTGCTGCGTCACCTCGAACTTTTATGTCCTGGAACTGGCTTCTTCCTTGAAACCTCATAAACCAGTCTCTGCCACCTTCACACTTTCCTTCTGCAGCTTTCCCACCTCTCTCTGTCTTTGTAGAATTGAAGAAATTTAGGGCCTTGCTTGGAACTAAGCTTTGTCTTAAGGGAATGCTGTGACTGGTTTGATCTTCCATCTAGACCACTGAAACTTTGTCCATATGAGCAATAAGATGATTTCATTTTCTTGTCATCCATGAGTTCACTAGAGTAGCACTTTCAATCTCCTTTAAAGAACTTCTCCTTTGCATTTAAAACTTGGCTACCTGTTTGGCCCAAGAGGCCTGGCTTTCAGCCAGCTAGGCTTTTGACACAGCTTCTTCACTAAGCTTAATCGTTATTTCTAGCTTTTGATTTAAAAGAAGACATACGACTCCTGCCTTCACTTAAACACTTAGACGCTATCATAGGGCTATTAAATGGCCTAATTTCAATCTTGTTGTGTCTCAGAGAATAGGGAGGCCTGAGGAGAAGGAGAGAGATGAGGGAATAGTTAATTGGGTGGAGCACTCAATACTAATTGGGTGTAGTGTTTGATGTCCCTTTGATGACATTAACATCAAATATCACTAACCATAGATCACCATAGCAAATATAGCAATAGTTTAAAAGTTTGAAATAGGTTTAAAATTACCAAAATATGACAGAGACATGAAATGAATAAATACTGTGGGAAAAAATGGTACTGATAGACATCCTGAACCTTGGGTTGCTAGAAACCTTTGATTTATTTTTTTAAAAATGCAATAAAGGGAAATATAATTAAAAAAAAGGTATGCCTAAAGTTTCAACTTGCTTAATGTTGGCATTTTTTCCTGAGAAAAATAACACAAATCCCTAAAACATAGGAGCCTATTAAAGGAATTAGAAAAATCTAGACTATGTCTTGGAGAAGGCAGTGGCACCCCACTCCAGTACTCTTGCCTAGAAAGTCTCATGGATGGAGGAGCCTGATGTGCTTCAGTCCATGCGATCACTAAGAGTCCGATACGACTGAGCGACTTCACTTTCACTTTTCACTTTCACGATTTGGAGAAGGAAATGGCAACCCACTCCAGTGTTCTTGCCTGGAGAATCCCAGGGGCAGGAGAGCCTGGTGGGCTGCTGTCTCTGGGTTTGCACAGAGTCGGACACGACTGAAGCAACTTAGCAGTAGCAGCAGCAGCAGACAATGTCTTGCATTTATACCTAATAATTAAACCATTCCAGTTGCCTTTTATAACTAGACTTGGGGTCACTAATACTACAGATGCAAGTGAAAAATAGAGCAGGGGTATTTTCTTTCTGCCTTGTCTAAAAGGAAAATGTGCATTAATTATTAAATGATTATTTATAAGTATAGTTCCCCTTAGATTTACACCCAAGGGCAACCATTTAAAGTAGTCTATTCATAACATTAACTTGTTTTGTTTCAAGAAGTTGTGACAAAAGACATGGAACTTCATGGAGGGAAACAAAGCAAGCTGCTGCTACTGCTGCTAAGTCGCTCAGTCGTGTCCAACTCTCAGCGACCCCATGGACTGCAGCCCACCAGGCTCCTCCATCCCTGGGATTTTCCAGGCAAGAGTACTGGAGTAGGGTGCCATTTCCTTCTTCAATGCGTGAAAGTGAAGTCGCTCAGTAGTGCCGAACTCTTAGCGACCCCATGGACTGCAGCCCACCAGGCTCCTCTGTCCATGGGATTTGCCAGGCAAGAGTACTGGAGTGGGGTGCCATTGCCTTCTCCGAACAAAGCAAGGGAAGGAACCAAATCACACTGAATATTCAGGATTGGTGAAAACAATAACTCTGATGCTTGTATTTTACATATGATGAAACTGAACCTAAAGAGATAAAGTTATTTACCCTAAATTACACAGCTAGCAAGCAGCAGCACTAGAATTTCACTCTAGAATCCAGAGTTTCCACTCTGCCAGCACAGCTAAAGATCTGAATTTCCAACAGATACAAGGATGATTGCTGATCTCAGAGCTCAGGCTTCCACAATTATGAAACCAGCCAATAGATCTTACAGAAGATGAGTAAACGAAAATGGCAAACGAGGAGACTAACTTCCAGAGGAGAAGACTGGCCTCTAGGCTCATGTCAGCCCACATACTTTCCCTGTGGCTGATGGCAACTCATTACCTTCTCTGGATCTCAGTTTCCTTATCAGAAAAATGGGGACGTTCACTAAATTACTCTAAGATTCCTTTCAAGCTTCAGAGTGCAAGATCTCACAGTACTTGCTCTGTGCTGAAAGTCCTGACTGTTTTTCATCATTTTCTGTGGTTCTTAAGATCCCTCAGGATAGATGGCTTGCCTACTGAGCCCAGAGAGCAAGATAGGAAAAGATACAGTCCTTCAGCTCAGAGTCTGGCTGCAATCAGCCTGTTGTTGTTGTTGTTCAGTTGCTAAGTCATGTCCAACTCTTCTTCCCGCCTTCAATTATTCCCAGCATTGGGGTCTTTTCCAGTGAGTTGACTCTTCACATCAGGTGGCCACAGTATTGGAACTTCAGCTTCAGCTTCAGCTTCAGTCCTTCCAATGAATATTCAAGACTGATTTCCTTTGGGATTGACTGGTTTGATCTCCTTGCAGTCCAAGTACTCTCAAGAGGCTTTTATCCAGCACCATAGTTCAAAAGTATCAGTTCTTTGGTGTTTAGCCTTTTTTATGGTCCAACCCTCACATCCATACGTGACAACTGGAAAAACCATAGCTTTAACCATACAGACTTTAGTCAGCAAAGTGATGTCTCTGCTTTTTAATATGCTGTCTAGCTTTGTCTTAGCTTTCCTTCTAAGAAACAAGTGTCTTTTAATTTCATGGCTGTAGTCATATTGCACAGTGATTTTGGAGCCCAAGAAAATAAAATCTATCACTGCTTCCAGTTTTTCCCCATCTATTTGCCATGAAGTGATAAGACCAGAGGCCACAATCTCAGTTTTTTGAATGCTGAGTTTTAAGTCTTACATAAGCAGCAAGAAACAACCAACTTCCCACTATCTTTCCAAGTCAGGAACTGCATTTGTTAGCAAGGATGCCTTTTTCATTAAAGGAAATTTTATTGCCTAGTCTCTGCCTTATTTTTGATTATGCAAAGATAGAAAAGAAAATAATACATTTTGAAAAACACTTATTTATTTTGTTTATTTCTTTGGATGTGCCGGGTCTTAGTTGTGAGGGAGTTAACTAAATAGATAATTAAGTGGGCATGTCTAGTGTGCTCCAGGAAGAGGAAAGAGGTTAGTGTGACTTGAGTGGAGATTGAAGGAGGGAAAGAGGGAAAGAGAAAGGGGGAAAGAGAGGAAGAACAATAGCAGGAAAGACCTTATCTCAAAAATGATTTATATAACTGCAAATTTAATTTACATTAACCTGAATCTCTGGAAGGATTACTTCCCCCAAAGCAGCACTTGTTTGTAAATGGACCTGTACTACACTATTTCAGTACTCCAGACAAATGTGTAACATAGATTCAAATAAAAATTTTACATTTATATTTTCGATTGGAAAACTATTTGGGAAAGGGGGGACATGCGTTTAACTGGCATAAGTAGCTTTGTTCAATAACAGAGTTTAAGGACTTCTCTGGTGGTACAGTGGATAAGAATCTGCATGGCGATACAGGAGACGCAGGCTGTATCCTTGGTCCAGGAAGATTGCACGTGCTGCGTGGCAATTAAGTCCATGTGCCACAACTGCTGAGCCTGGCTCTGGACCCCCTGAGCTGTACCTGCTGAAGCCTTGTTCACCTAGAGCTGGTGCTCTGCAACAAGGGGAACCACTGTAACGAGAAACTCGCACACCACAAGGGAGTAGGCCCCACTCTCCGCAACAAGAGAAAGACTGCACGCCGCAGTGAAGAACCAGCACAGCCAAAAAGTTAAAAGAAAATAGCAGAGCTGAAAATCTGCCTATCTATCATCTATCTATTTATATTGAATCCCCCAGGAAAACAAACATCTGTCCACCTACCTAGCACACTGCAGGTAAAATAAAAGGACAGAAACACCAGGTCTGGAGTGGTTTGAGTGAATCTGGGCTGCAGTAACTTGCATCTGCTGATACCCCAGATCAAAATATTAGTTTCAAGAATAGGAAAATGTTGGTTTCTAGTAACAAAAGCCACTCCTATTGAGTAGGTGAGTAGCTCTATATGGAATGCTGTTTTAGTCATCGATGATTCCTTTCTGTAGCTTCTTTTTGCTTAGAGTAAGGTCAATAACTTTAATTGGAGTTTAATAAATGTCAACAATAAAAATGATAAATTTATTCGAAAACATTGGAGTTTATTTAAATACACACATAGCAACTTGCCAACTGCAAAGGAAACAGCAATAAAACTGGTCAGGCTTAACTGTTATGAGTACTCAGCCCTGGAAAATATCTTGAGCATCTCCCCAAACAAGAAGCAATTTTCAGTTATAATAACTTTACCGAGCATTTTACAGGCATTGATTCATTTTTTCTATACAACACTTCTACGAGGTAGATACTATTGTGATCCCTAATAGACGAGAAAACTGAAGCACAGAGAATTTAAGGAAGTTGCCCAAGGTGGCATGGACAGTAAAAGGTAGAGCTGGGATTTGAACTCTGGTGTCATGGGTCCAGAGTTGGGCTCTATACCAATACCCATTCAGCCTTTCCAGTGGGCATAAGTGTTTACTGTAAACTTAAACATGTTACCAAATATTGTTCCTCCATTATCTAATTTAATCCTTTTAACAAACTGTGAAACTCTGAAGTAGGTACTATTATTATATTCATTTTTATAGACAAATTAACCAGTTTGGTTTTAGCCTCAGAATTGTTACCACCAGCTGATGTTGCCTGTAAACCACGCTCCATTTTTTTTCTTTTGATAAAAACTGGCATATTATCTATTTACAGTCCATTTTTCTTTTGCTGTTGTTTTTTATGTTTTTTTTAAGGTGGATTACAACACTGGGAATTCCCTGGCAGTCCACTGATCAGGACTCTGCACCTCCACTGTGAGGGTTTGGGTTCAGTCCCTAGTGGAGGGACCATTTGCTTTCTTCCACTAAATTGTCTGCCAAGATTTGCATTTGGCAACTGAAGACCCCTTTAGAAGTGTATTTCGGATATTATCCTTAGTTTCATGCAATAAATGAGCTAAAATTCGATATAAAAGAGGTATTATATTATCCTTTGATTCTTCAAAAGCACTTAGTTCACAGATGAGAAACTGTTCAGTTGAACCACAGGTTGACCAGAATCTCCTGAGGGACAGACTCATATACTCATATTGAATTCCGAATACTCCCGAATTGACTCATTAATGAGAAGGTTTTCATGAGACAGTGATGGTCAGGATTCCCCTTTATCAGCAAAGGCACTGAAAAGTTCAGCTCAAATCCTTGCCTTTAAATGCCGCAACGCTTTTCTTTTTCCCAGGGTGTCCTTTAACATGGCCTCAGCTCCACAGCGGTTGCCAGTTTTCAATGGCCAGAAGTTTGCCTGCAGTCCATTTGTTTCTTGACGACGTTTGTTTTTGCTTCCAAGAGAACTGTTTCACTGAATGCTACGTGAGACAATCATCTCCTGTGGGATCTGATAACAAAATCATGTGGGATTTGGCAACAAAATCAGATTTGAGCTTTGAGATAATACTAATGAGAAACGCTTTAGGGAAAAAGTTCCATCCTTAGTTATTTATGGGGCTGTTTTGTAAAACCAAAACAAACAGAGAACAAATGCATGTTATTGAAGCAAATAAAATAGTTCCTAAGACACTATACAATCATCTATAAGCTGAATTTTATTCATATTTTACCTTTTTTTTAAAAAGAAAATTTTGAAAATCAGAATAATCAATATGTGTGTGTGGAGCAAAAGTATTTAGTAAGCTCCAAGTTAATAGAGATCTACAAGAAAGACAAAACACAGAACCTGTCTGTGAAGCTGAACAGAGGACAAGATGGAGACGATTTATGATGCCACAGCCAGATAAGACAAGTCCTGAAGCATAAAATCAAGAAAATAAAGGAGCAATTGTCCTTCTTTTGAGGCTTAGTCATCACGACAAATTTTTCTTGAGGGATGAAAAATTTGACTGAATCAGAAGCATTCTTAGATTACAGGTGGCTAACAATATGTTGAGTGGAATAAAAGAATGCTGTTGGTCATGCACTGATTTGTTGAATATTTATTGAACAGTCACTCTGCCTGGATTGTATAAAACATCAGGGTCAGATCCATGGGCGATAAAAAGAAGTAGATGACTTTGATTGTTCCTAGGCAATGGCATCTCACTCCAGTACTCTTGCCTGGAAAATCGCATGGATGGAGGAGCCTGGTAGGCTGCAGTCCATGGGGTCGCTAGGAGTCGGACACGACTGAGCGACTTCACTTCCACTTTTCACTTTCATGCATTGGAGAAGGAAATGACAACCCACTCCAGTGTTCTTGCCTGGAGAATCCCAGGGATGGGGGAGCCTGGTGGGCTGCCGACTATGGGGTCGCACAGAGTCGAACACAACTGAAGTGACTTAGCAGCAGCAACCCTTGTAGACAGAAGACAGACATAAAAAAATACTTTCACCCCAAAGCTGTCTATGAATGGTAGCATATGGAAGGAAAAATGAAAGTGAAAGTTGCTCAGTCGTGTCCAACTCTTTGTGACCCCATGGACTACACAGTCCATGGAATTCTCCAGGCCAGAATACTGGAATATGGGGAGCCTTTCCCTTCTCCAGGGGATCTTCCCAACCCAGGGATGGAACTCAGGTCTCCTGGATTGCAGGAGGATTCTTTACCAGCTGAGCCATAAGGGAGGATAGAAAAGACACTGAATTTTTTTTTTTTTTGTAATGTTAAGACAGACTTTGCTGCTATTCCAGTGGTTAAGGGTCTGTGTTTCCAACAGAGGGTACGGGTTTGATCCTTGGTCGGGAAACAGTGATCCCACATGCCTTGTGGTGTGGCCCTCCAAAAAAATAGGAAACCCCACTGTGAATTGGGAGAAAAAAAATTTCTCCTAAAGAGAGGCCAAATAAAATAAAGGCCGACAGGAAATACCTTACTATTTGTTGCAGTCCTGACACAGTTTCAATTTCTTTTCCCAGAAATTTCCTGGACCTAGCTTTGTTTATTGCTTCAGGGTCCATAAGATTAAATAAAGAGCCCTGTATAATAAATTCCCAATTTTTCCAAAGTTACCTAAAGCTAGTACTATTTACAGCCACAATATTCTAACAGTGAAAGGGAAAAACAGATTGTAGAACAAGTCAGGAGGTTATTGCAGTATTCCAAGTGAAGGAGGATGACAGGCTAAACAAGCTTGAAAACACTGAGAAGGAAAAGAAGATGGATCAGTTACTGATATCCAAGGCAGGCAATAACTCTTACTGATCTATTTGATAAGCCAATGTGGCAAAGATAATTGCTTAGTTCAGTTCAGTTCAGTCACTCAGTTGTGTCCGACTCTTTGCAACCCCGTGAACCACAGCACGCCAGGTCTCTCTGTCCATCATCAACTCCCGGAGTTCACCCAAACTCATGTGCATCGAGGCAGTGATGCCATCCAGCCATCTCATCCTCTGTCGTCCCCTTCTCCTTCTGGCCTCAATCCCTCCCAGCATCAGGGTCTTTTCCAGTGAGTCAACTCTTCGCATGAGGTGGCCAGAGTATTGGANATTTTGGTATATATTAGTAGAAAGCCCAACCTATCTCATTTTGAAGAATTTATCTTTATAATCTTAAGTTCCTATAACCACTTTTCTACCACAAATGTTCCTCTTAAGTTCAAGTTTTATTTTAAAATGGGTTGTAATTCAGCAATCAGGTAAATTAGCTTAAACGAAGAACAGGGATTCATTTATGTTTGTGTACTTATATTATTAGTCCCAAAGATGCAACAAGATATGAAATTTAAAGAAACTGAGTTATCTCTAAAAAGCATTTTGGGACTAGCAGAACCATTGTTATTTCCAAGAACAAAGATGTTAAAATGTCAAGTTAATTCTCAGTTATTCACAGAGTTTGACATAGGCTTGAGTCAAGAATCTAAAACAATAAAAGAATCATGCATTTAAGACAGCTTTATTTCTGGAAGATAATCAGGGAATTTATATTTGTGTATAGAGATTCTGATGCTTTGAATCATTTAGATTTTCCCCCCCAAAATGAACCTACAGTGTAAATATCTGCCTTTTAGTTAGCTTCACTTTGGCGCTGCTGCCAGAAACCAGGCTTAGCCAGAGCTACATTTGCCTTATTTCAGGAAATCAATTATCTTGCTTGGTTATGCTGGTACCTACTGTAGGCAATTGCACTGGCTAAAATGGGAATTATTTTATTATGTAAAAAGTGTTTGTTTTATCATGTCAGTGAAGAATCTACCTCATTAAGTACAGGCAGTAACAGCATTGGTAAGAATTTTTAGGCACCGTTGAGAATCAATTTTATGCTACTATCAGATTCTTACAAACTCTCTGCAGATTTTGCTATGTTCCCACTGGATCCTACGCATTTACCTGTTATTCAATTATTACTATATGTTGGAAGTTCCTCAGGAACATGTTTGTGTACAAGCTACGAAAGGGGGTGGGCTTCCCAGGTGGCTCAGNATTTTATGCTACTATCAGATTCTTACAAACTCTCTGCAGATTTTGCTATGTTCCCACTGGATCCTACGCATTTACCTGTTATTCAATTATTACTATATGTTGGAAGTTCCTCAGGAACATGTTTGTGTACAAGCTACGAAAGGGGGTGGGCTTCCCAGGTGGCTCAGTGGTAAAGAATCCTCTTGCCAGTGCAGGGGACATAAGAGATGGAGGTTTGATCCTTAGGTTGGGAAGGTCCCTTGGAGGAAGAAATGGCAACTCAATTCAGGATTCTTGCCTGGGAAATCCCACGGGGCTACAAAAGAGCTGGACACAGCTTAATGACTGAACAGCAGCAACAGTATGGAAGAGAATACATAGCTGCTATTTGGAGCAGGAAGAAAAACAAACAAACAAAAAAAACAAACATGAGGGGCAAGTGAGGGCTCCAAGAGGAAGGGCCCTCTAAAGAGGGATGGGAAGATTAGTTTTCACTTAAGAGGAGTTTGGGTAGTGGCTCTAGGCTCTAGGAGGGTCTTCCCTGACGGCTCAGTAGTAAAGAATCCACCTGCCAATCCAGGAGACACGGGTTCATTCCCGGGGTCAGGAAGATCCCCTGGAGGAGGAAATGGCAGCCCACTCCAGGATTCTTGCCTGGAAAATTCCATGGACAGAGGAGCCTGGAAGGCTACAGTCCACGGGGTCAGAAAGAGTCAAATATGACTGAGCAACTAAGCACACAAACACAAGCACGCACACACTAGACTCTGGGAAGGGACAGTGGAATTCATGGCCCGGTGTGGCAATCTGTAATTAGACCCAGCTTTCAAGCTAATGTACCCTCGTTATGTTGCTACATTGTGAAAGATATGTTTAAATCCTGATTCCCTTGCCCTTGAGGGATCTAGATGAGATCTCAGCCCAGTTGTCCTAAGACACAAGTAAACGTGTCGGTTCACCACAATGTGCCATGCATGCAAAATCACTATCTGCGTATTATAAAATGTTTTGGGAAGTACTGCCTTAAAATAGTTTAAGTTGTAGCTAGCATGTGGAGTAAAAATTAATGAGTAGAGGGAAATGAGGACACCAGCGGTAAAGCACAGGAACATCATGAAAGGTCTGGAAATCATGAGAAAGATTTGATAGATGCAGGCAAAGAACTAACCTGAAGAGATTTGCATTTTTGAAAAGACACTCTATATGCTGTGAGAAGCTAGAGTGGAAGGTCAGCCAAGGAAGACTGGTCAATATGCTATCATAGCAACTCAGGAAAGAGTAGTGCTTCCTGGACAGGGAAAAAAGGAAGGTGATGAAGAATGTGAGTCAGTTCCAGAATGTTAAGGAGACAGAAATTATGGAACCCGGAAATTAAGGACATGCTAGAGAGAGAATAAATACTAGAGAAGGGAAAGCTTGAGGGCAGGAGGGGAAGGGGGTGACAGAGAATGAGAGAGTTGGATAGCATCATCGACTCAATGGACGTGAGTTTGAGCCAAGCCCAGGAGACAGAGAAGGACGAGGAAGCCTGGTGCGCTGCAGTGCACGGGGTTGCCAAGAGTTAGACACAACTTAGCCACTGAACAACAAAGAGAAAGGAGGGGTGAAGGTCAAGGATGACATGCAGGCATTTGGTTTCATCCACTAGGTAGATGATAATAATAATAGTGGGTGTTTACCGAGCACTTTTTCACTTTATTTATTCATTTTTGGTTGCGCCGGGTCTTCGTTGCTTTTTCTCTAGTTGCAGAGAGCGTGGCTACTCTCTAGTTGTGGGGCACTGGCTTCTCATTGAGGTGGCTTCTCTAGTTGCAGGGCATGGGTTCCAGGGCGTGCAGACTTCAGTAGCCGTGGCACGTGAGTTCAGTAGTTGCAGCTCCCAGGCTCTAGAGGACAGGCTCAGTAGTTGTGGCACACGGGCTTAATTGCTCTGCAGCAGGTGGAACCCTCCCACTCCAGGGATTGAACTCGTATCTCCTGCCTTGACTGGCAGATTCTTCACCACTGAGCAACCTGGGAAGCCCTGAGTGCTATTTTGTAACCATATCCAGGTGCCTGGCACTGTTTCAAGGATTATATCAACTCACTTAATGCTACAAGTGAGCAGTTATAACTCACTTAATGCTCATCATACTCCTGTAAGACAGATACTATAACATAATCCCATTCATAGATGAAAAAAATGAGGCCCCAAGGCAATTTTGTTAGTAAAAGATAAGAACCTGGATTTGAGCCCAAGAAGACTGACTCTAGCACCCACTTCTTTATTTCTGCATTATACCATCTCTGGTGCAATTCACTAAAATTGAGAACATAGGAAATGGATCAGATTTTAGTATGAAACTGGTGAGTTCAGTCTTGGACATTGTTTTGGACTGGATTATCCTCCTCTCCCCCACACCCAAATTCATGTGTTAAAGCTCAACCTCCAGGGTGGCTGTATCTAGAGATAGGGCCTTTCCTTTGTGGGGATGTTTAAGATTAAATGAGAATATAAGGGCAGGACCCTAATCTGAAGGACTGTGGCTTTATAAGAAAAGGAAGAAAAAGATTCCCTCGACCACTATCATAGACCACCCAGGACATGGTGAAAAGACGTCAGCAGATGAGCCCACTGGAACCAATCATGTAGGCACCCTGGTCTCAGACTTCTAGTCCCTACTACTATAAGAAAATAAATGTCCATTGTTTAAAAGCAGCTACCTGATGGTACTTTGCTATGATAGTACTTAGTCTGCCTGAGCAGACTAAGGCGAATACGTCCCTGTGGAAACACAAGGGGAGCAGTGTGCATGAATCTGTTACTCAGAAGAGCTGCTGGAATAGACCTGTGGATTTGGGAGTCATCAGCCTACGGATGGAAAATCGAACCATGGACCTTAATGAGATTGACTGGCAAGAGTATCTGTAATAAAGAAAGCTAAGGATAAAGCCCATGGAGACATCAACATTTAAGAAATAGGCAACAGATGGCAAGCTGGCAAAACAGACTGCTTAAGAAGAATCAGCAAGGAAGATAATAGAGAAAAAAAGAGAAAACAGGAGAATGTAATATCACAGTGTCAAGGAAAGAAAGATTCCAAGAGAAAGGAACAAGGAGCAATGTTAAATGCTACTGAAAATGACATGGAATAGTAATTATCCATTGAATTTAGCTATAAGAAATCACTAATTCTTAGAACGAATTTCTTATAATAGACTTGTAGAGGCAGAAGCCATATAGAAAAGTATGAAGACTAAAGGGTTGTTGGAAGTGGTGAGAGTAGGTCACTCATTCAAAGAGATGTACCTACTAGGGAAAAAAGATGAGTAGACGCTTTTGTTGATCTTAAAAGAGGAGAGCTTGAAGCAATATTCAAACTGACAGGAAGGACAGAATGAAAATGTGATAGGAGAGAGGTGGCTCATTAATAGGTGGAGAAGCACAAGCCTCTCAGATACAAAGATGAACTTTAAAAAGAGGAACACTGTTTCTTCAAAAGAGAAGAAAAAGAGAAAAGTGAGTATGGATGCAGATAAATCTTTAGACTTAAACATAATGGTAAGAGATCTCTTATTTGATGGCATGTGTTTCCTTCAGAATTAGGCATTAAAATGTTCTAAGAATAAGGGGGAAGTTGGGGAGGCATTGAGTAGAAGTTTACTTTGCTGGTGCATTGCTGGAAACGTGATATTCATCCATGCTTGGAATTTCACAGGCAGGGGTAACAGTAGATTGAGATGTAGATATCAGTAAAAGAAACGTTAGAATGTGAATCATGTAATCAGATGGAGGGGAAGGTTGAATTATTGGGAGAAAACTGATAGGTGAAGATAAAGGGAAAGTGTCCTGGAATCCCAAGTTCTCTGAAAAATCCCAGAATGGAAAACGGAAGTGTAAATGACAAAGACATTGTCACCAGAGAGTAGGATGACTGAGTTGAAGATTTCAAGTTCTTTATGGTGACAAGGTCTAGAGGGTGATCATTGCAAATGCGTTGCTTTTACAAAAGAAATAAAGAAAAGAGTGTATGAATAAGAGAGTCTTTTTAAGCAAGTAGTCAAAATGGCACCTGAAACTCTCAGATCAACCTCATCCCTTTCTAGTTCAAGCATGAGAACAAACAGAGAAAGCAATCATTGTCCTCTCACACTGTAGGAGGGAGCCTCAGAAGGATATTTCAAAATCAGGACAATGGACCCACACCCTTAAGAAACCTCTGGCACATCCACAGTTCCCATGTCTTTAGCACTTTACTCCTGCCAAACATAGCCTTCGCTTAGCAATAAGGTAACTGTACCTGTAGACAAGGAGTCTGGCAGATTGAAAGCTCCGTGAAATATCTGAAGCTGTTTGTCTGTCACCCCAACTAAGATCCCCACCTGTTGACACCTCCAGTGACAACATAACCATCTAGAATACCAACACCTTTGTACTTTTTCCTGTTATTAAAAAGGCTGTCTCCTGATGGTGTTGCAGCCTATAGTTATAAGATAGCAATGTTTCCAAGGCTTCTTTCTATATATGTTGGAATAATGTTGGAATAATGTTGACATTAGTGGAATGATTCTAATGCACACAGAAAAGCTAAAATCAAAGTAAGGAAAACGTATGGAAGAAAAACTGGCTTTCCTCAAATCTTATGATATCAGAAATCAGAATTATGAATGCAGTCTAGTAAACCATTCTTCCACCACCTTCAAAACATGAAAAAGATAACTTTTGCTTTTTCCCATTTCTAAAACCACCACTAGAAACTCGCTTGTCCCTGTGCTCCTTCCAGGATATGGATCATTTCTTATATTTTTAAAATTAATTTTATTGCGATTACTAGTATTTCGGTCGCTCTGGGTCTTTGTTGTTAAGCACGGGCTTTCTCTAGTTGCAGAGAGCGGAGCTACTGGTTGCGGCGTGTCGAGCTTCTCATTCTGGTGCTTCCTCTTGCTGCAGAGCACAAGCTCTGGGTCTTCAGAAGTCGTGTATGAGGGCATAGTTGCTCTGCAGCTTGGGGAATCTTCATGAATCAGGAGTCAAACCCATGTCCCCTGCATTGGCAGGTAGATTCTTATCCACCATACCACCAAGGAAGCCCCATGTATCACTTCTGTCTTGGACCTCTCAATATCTCTTGGGTCAGATTTGAAGACTACTGCCTCAGATCTTCCACAAGAGTCATCATTTTCGCCCATATTTGAAGGTTAGGTTCTATAGGCTGCTTGTTATCATGAGCAGGTCTCCTGAACATCATTCTCCATTCACACNATAAGGGTGGTGTCATCTGCATATTTGAGGTTATTGATATTTCTCCTGGCAATCTTGATTCCAGCTTGTGTTTCTTCCAGCCCAGCGTTTCTCATGATGTACTCTGCATATAAGTTAAATAAACAGGAAACTAATAATGTATTATTAAAAATAATAATTCTAGCGAGACTGAAGTTACAGAAAATGGACCTGAAGAATACTGAACTCAGGTTATGATACAGTATAGAGTCTCATCTTTTTTAACTAGAGAAAACCACCTTCTGAGTGATTGGAACATTTATGTTCACTAGAAATATTTGGTTTTTCTCTACATGTTTTGGCTTTTTTTTTTTTTTAGTACTATTTAAGAACTGACACATTTTTACTCTTTAATCTCATTTTAAAGAATACATAAAGTGTTGTTGTTTAGCTGCTAAGTTGAGACCAACTCTTTTGCAACCCCATGGACTGTAGCCACCAGGCTGCTCTGTCCATAGGATTCTCCAGGAAAAATACTGGAGTGGGTTGCCATGCCCTCCTCCAGGGGATCTTCCTGACCCAGAGATCAAACTTGCCTCTCCTGCCTCACCTGCATTGGCAGGTAGATTCTCTACTGCTGAGCCACCAAGGAAACCCACATAAAGGGTACTGCAATCCAATTAAGGGGGGCTTTTTTTTTGCATAATTTAAATTACACTCTTTCCTGAAGATACAGTATTTCACTCTGAATTTGGAAACTACATGCCCAACATGTTTGCAAATCATCCCTCCAGGAAGCTCTTTCATTTTCATTTTTCCTCTCACTGACTTTAATATGAGAGGGTGACATTTTTCTGGCTTTGCCTTAGCTCTTGCATGATCTAACATGGCTCTATGTAACTGTGTTTTAGGTGGAGCATGACTAAATAACAAGTGTTTAATTTCCCACCACTATTAGATTACTTGACAAAGACCACTTAAGTTCCAACTAGACTTAAAATATCTTTTAGACACTTCCAAAATCACTGCAGATGGTGACTGCAGCCATGAAATTAAAAGATGCATACTCCTTGGAAGGAAAGTTATGACCACCTAGACAGCATATTCAAAAGCAGAGACATTACTTTGCCAACAAAGGTCTGTCTAGTCAAGGCTATGGTTTTTCCAGTGGTCATGTATGGATGTGAGAGTTGGACTATAAAGAAAGCTGAGCACCAAAGAAATGATGCTTTTGAACTGTGGTGCTGGAG
>SJYA01002263.1:59204-96612 GCA_006410615.1 Neotragus moschatus | reverse complement strand
TGCTGTGGTTCATGGGGTTGCAAAGAGTCAGACACGACTGAGCGACTGAACTGACTGAACTGAACTAAATCTGACCCTTGAGTTTGTGTTCATAAGCACCGCCCCAGGCTGTTTTTTTTCCTCCTAGACAGGGTAATGGTTGGTGTACTGATCTTCCAAAATCTCTTTTAGCTTGAATTTTCTGTGCCTCTGAATCTGTTTCATTCCCTCCACAGAAGGCTGATAATTTCTCTTTAACATCATCATTAACTTCTCACATCACCAACTCACGACACTGTGCCAATGAGTGTTTTGGGCTCCTATTCTTCCCCTACCTCTGTTGAGGTCGTCTTTTACATTGTGGTAATTTGCACTTGAACTTACTACTACTAGATCGCGCATCCCTTTGTTTCTCTCTTTATTTCTTCTTTCATTCTTTTTGTTTTGGCACACAGGCTTTCTCTCGTGGCGATCTGGCGCTACTCTCTACTTGTGGTGTGCACGCTTCTCACTGAGGCGGCTTCTCTTCTGGAGCATGGGCCCTAGGGTGCTGGCTTCAGGAGGTGCAGCTTGTAGTTCCTAGAGTGCAGGCTTCGGAGGGTTTCACACAGGCTTAGTTGTCCTGCTGCATGTGGAATCTTCTCAGACCAGGAATCAAACCTGTGTCCTCTTGCATTGGCAGGCAGATTCTTAACCACTGTGCTACAAGGGAAGTCCTAGATTGCGAATTTCTGTGGTCATGAGCTGTTTATCTTCTCCGAAACTCACTGTGGNCTGCATGTGGAATCTTCTCAGACCAGGAATCAAACCTGTGTCCTCTTGCATTGGCAGGCAGATTCTTAACCACTGTGCTACAAGGGAAGTCCTAGATTGCGAATTTCTGTGGTCATGAGCTGTTTATCTTCTCCGAAACTCACTGTGGCAATGTCCGTAGGCACTTACCTCAACTCTTCCTAAAAGCCTTACCATTCTCAGAACTGGAGCTGACATGATACCAAATTTCCACTGTAATTTAAAGGTCTACTCATTGCACAATGACACAAATGTCTGTGATACTTAGTCAGTGTCCAAATGTAGTCATTGGGGAATATCCAAATTNCCTCAACTCTTCCTAAAAGCCTTACCATTCTCAGAACTGGAGCTGACATGATACCAAATTTCCACTGTAATTTAAAGGTCTACTCATTGCACAATGACACAAATGTCTGTGATACTTAGTCAGTGTCCAAATGTAGTCATTGGGGAATATCCAAATTTTTCCTGTTTACTTTATCTCTTCCTCTTCGAATGTCTTTCCAGCTGCTCCATTCTTCCCTTATTTCCTCCTCCAGACCTTTCTACTGTAACCTGTAAGATTCGCCACTCAGGTAAACAAATTCTCCTGCCTTGTCAATCTCGGTAGAGCAACTGATTTTTTTTTTTTTGAGGCAATCATCTTTGACCCAAACTATCCATACACTGTAGAAAGCAATAGCATAATTTCTGGAGAGATGAAACTAGCCTGACTGACCATGAGATTCAAGTGTGGTGGGTGATTTTACAATGAATGCAAATGCTCTTTAGGGATGAGACTAAAAATAACTAACTCCTTGATTAAAATAACTCAACTACATCTTTTCTTTATTAGAATCAGTCTTTACACAAGAGCCCCAGCTGAAACAGCGCTTTGGAACTTGATGCTTCCTGGAAAATGCAAATGAACATATCCTCAGTCTGATCATACTTGAGATAAAGGAAGCATATTTAAATGTGAACAGATGGCTCTGTTAACAAAATATTCATGAATGAAGGCTATCAAAGATTTTAGAACGATTAGTTTACATTTTTCGAGTTTCTTCGGATGTGTGGCCAACGCTTGGTTACTCTAACTCTGGCAGAAAAATAAACGCAGCCTATGGCGTACCATCCAAAATTTTGTTCAAAATAAAAGTTAAAAAATGATGGTTTCTTGCTGAAGCCTTTCTATTTTGGAACTACATTGATGGCTGTTAAGAAAAATTTTTTTAGTTCCATCAAGAACTATAAGGTTTCAGTTAACAGTCTGCACCTATTTTTGTCTTAGCTCAGGCGAAGTGTGAATTCCTTGAGAAGTAATTTAACTTCCTTTTGTTAAAACAGTGCTGTTATCTTGAACTTTAACTCTTTTGCTACACTCTTTTCCAAAGCATAGTCCAAATCTGTGAAAGATTAAATTTATTAATATATTGATCTAGTACATTAATGACCATGTCTTTGGTGGCACCTATTATGACTAGGGATGATTCTAGAACCTAAGAACACAGCATTGGATAATCCAGGATGTAGAGGTCATGTTGGAAGCGACCTAGCCACACTTATAACTGCGGACAGCAATGCATGGTGAGTGTGCAGTATCAAGGGATGAAGAAGATGGATTGATATACCACAATGATTACTTTAGGCAGAGGCAGGGGAGGCTAGAGAAAGTTGCACATAAAACTGAATTGTTTTAGGTAAGTTTTGAAGGATAAGCCAGAGCTCTCCAGTTGGATAAAAGGGCTAAGAACATTTCAGATGGAGGGAAACCGTGCATCCTATGAAAGCAGAGGACTGTTTTGAATCAAACTTCTTGATTCACTCAACAGGCTCTCCCAAGGATGGAACTAGGTATTCTGAAAAGATAAAATACTCGGCCCTCGCATTCCAGTTCTGCAAGACCAAGATGGAAATAACTCTAGGGAGTAGAAAAGCAAATAAATGCTTGCACGTTTCACGTCATTTATCTAATAGAAATTAAAATCGTTTGAGACTGGGTGCTCCTTTTACCTAGGGCTGCATTATGACTTCTGTTGGTCCTAAGCACCTGCCTCTGTGGACTCCTTCCTCCATTAATAAAGTACTAAAAATAATATTTTGCAACAGTGCTGGTAAAGTGATCCAGATGTTAATATCACACATTAAAGCATTTTTTTCTAAAAGTTCATTTTTATCTTCTGATTTTAGAGCAAATTGAAACATTTTCTTGGGACCCTAAGCACTGTGTCTAGTGATAAATCCCTTCAGGTATCGTCTCCCATACTCCATTTTACATTTCATTGCCAAAAATACTTCTAAAATTTTCCCTTTCATTGGATGACAGAGAACCTTTCAATGTTGCAATCCCATAACCTCTGCCTCGAACTCATAGCTTCACTGAGCCTTGTTTTGGTTGACAATTCCACCTGACTTCTAAATTTGCCTCTTACTTCATCAGACCACACTCTCATTAGTCCGACACTGTGAACTGAAGTAACCTCCAGAGGTGTTTGGTTTTATTTTGTTTTAAATTCTGGCTCCCAAACCAATCATATTGGAATCTCTGGGTGTGGGACCCAGAAAGCCATAATTTATAAGGCTTCTCGGTGATTCCAGTTTGCATACAGGTTTGTGAACCAGTGTTCTGAGTAACAGAAAATGATAATCATTGTCCTGCAATGTGCTCTCTACATGTATGTATGTATCACATTGCTTTGTCATAGCTTGTTTACACATGAGTCTCTTAAGATGGAAAACTCCAAGCATGATTTCTCAATCATTTTAATTTGACCCACCAGCTAGTTCAATGACTAGCCTCCAGTAGACACTCAATAAAGGTTTTTATGGAATGAGTAAATGGGTGAATGAATTGGCACATGTTCTTAAACTGTTACTTTCTCTCCTCCATTATTCTTCCTCATTGTCTTACTACAACTGTTCTCAACCCTACCTGCACATTAAAATCACCTGAGAGCTTTGTCAAACTATCCTGGGCCCCACCCCAGGCCAATTAACTCAGGATTTCTGAGGGTGGGGCACAGGGAGTTTTTAAAAAATCCTTAGGCACAGCCAGGGTTGAGAATCACTGACTAAGATTTACTCACTCTTTAGGACCCTCTTTAAAATCTAACTTTTTCAGGAAACTTTATCTGATACTCTGTCACATGTATCTTTCAATCTCTCAAATTCTGGTTCTTAAGAGAAAAATACATTTCCGTCTTCATTATGTTCTTGATACCATCTAATGGTATTCTATTCCTCTTATGGGCTTCCCTGTGGCTCAGCTCGGAAAGAATCCGCCTGCAATGCGGGAAACCTGGGTTTGATCCCTGGGTTGGGAAGATTCCCCTGGAGTAGGGAAAGACTACACACTCCAGTATTTTGGCCTGGAGAATTCCATGGGCTGTACAGTCCAGAGGGTCGCAAAGAGTCGGACACAACTTAGAGACTTTCACTTTCACTCCACTCACGCTTTGTATAGCGTTGCTTTCCTGGGAGATATAAGAAAGGTGCTAAGCCTGAATTCTAATACCTGGTGACAAAAGGCAAGTATATGGGGATTTTATGTGGGAATAGGCAAACCCACTCCAATACTCTTGCCTGGAAAATCCCACGGGCGGAGGAGCCTGGTAGGCTGCAGTCCATGGGGTCGTGAAGAGTCGGACACGACTAAGCGACTTCACTTTCACTTTTTACTTTCATGCATTGGAGAAGACAATGGCAACCCACTCCAGTGTTCTTGCCTGGAGAATCCCAGGGACGGGGGAGCCTGGTGGGCTGCCGTCTCTGGGGTTGCACAAGAGTCAGACACGACTGAAGCGACTTAGCAGCAGCAGCAGCAGCATGTTTCATGATGCTTGCCACACACTACTCAGTAGATCTTAGGCAATCAATAAATTGCTTGACATTTTCAATGTGCTGTACTTACCAATTAATTTTCACAACTTGTCCCTAGTTTATAAACAGCTTTGATTTAACCTGTAACGAATCTGACCCCACACTGATGGACAGTTCCTTGAAAGGCACTCATTCAAGTTATCAAACAAGGATCAATAGACTGATTTCAGTTTATGAAGAAGCAAGGCAAAGACATTCAAAATTCAAGTTACATTAATATCCTTGGTATTTCTAACTGTTAACTCATATTTTCCCAGGGGAAGTAGAGGTGGTGTAAGAATTTGGGAGGCACCTTCTAGCACTCACCTTGGGCATGTGAACACCTGATTATTTTCATGACCAAATCAGAGAATACCATAACGCTTATTAAAAATGCTGATTTTTTTATTAGTCAGCATTACTGTGTGGCTGAGTGGTATAAACTTGGTAACTTAGCAGTTAATGGATATACATTTATTAATGGCTGTGAACCATTTCAGTGCAGGATTCTATATACATATTTCAGCTCTGTATTTTGTAGGACTCCCCTGTTTTGAAATTTGAAATTTGTCTATTTTTAAATTTAGAAATAAACATATAACAAATATATGGTTTCTTAACTAGCAAAAATGCACGTGCCTCATCTGTATTGGAGAGGCAAAAAGCAGATAAAATTAATATGGGTATTTGGTCCATCTGTGATGAACAAACAGTATCTGACTCTTGAGGGAAAAGGGTCACACATTTAGAAATGCACAATGCAGAAGCAAAATCTGAGTTAATTTCCACATTCAGAAAGTTTACTTACCTGAAACTCTTGTTAAATAAAGTCACTAGAAATGGTGACTTTCATAAACTTATACAGTATCTGTAAGTTCTCACCAAAACCAAAGAAATTTTTGTCTTTTCAAGACTAATTCAGTGAGACATTTCTTTTTACAGTAAAGATACCTGTTTTCCATTAATAAGTGTTGTTCTTCAAGTTAGTTTAATCGTGATAAGCACAAATTCTTGGAAGGGGTTGATGAACATCTGCTTGGAAAAAATTCTGCTAAGTACCAAATATTTGTAAAACACTCAAACCCACACAGACATGCACAAACACATCCAAAGGAGACGTTTTGGTTTATGTTCTGAGATCCAAATGAAGAAGTGAATGTGTAATAAAAATTCCAGTTTGGCACTAAATATACAGAAGTGTTTGAATGTAAATACTAACTCAAATGCCTGATTAATATTTAGAATCCTGTGTCTTTGCAAACCTACAGTTTTTAAATAGCAAAGCAATTGAATACCAAATATTGAAAATATAGAGATTTCTACTCAGTCATTTGTTCCAGGTTTCTTGAAAGAAATTAACATGGATGGTTTTATTCATAATTAATACAATTCAACAATTTCTCTTTTTGGTATTGTACTCATACGGGTGAGGTGGCAATAGTCAAAAAAGAAGATGAAAAGCCAATTTCTTCATCCTTCTGTATCAGGTAATAGGGAAGAAGACCCAACTTGTGCTTTAGATTTTTAAAGGCATTGTAACAAACGTTTATTTGTATTTTTCCCCGTTGATTAGAGGTAAGTAAATGAGATTCAGGAAGCTTCAATGACTTTCCCAAATTTTCATGATCTTCAGACTTAATGGCAGTTGTTTATATTTATAATTACACAACAACTTTATAACAGATAAGGCATCATATTTTAATTTCTCTGTTATAAGAAACACAATACCGTCTGCTTTCAGGTCAAAGCCTGGCCACTTTATTATATAGTCAATACCTCTCACTTTCTTTCTGAAATACCTTGCAGCAAGAAAAACCTTTCACCACGATTCTCAAACATTCCTGAAATGTTTAGAAGACACTAGCTGCCCTTAGCTCTCTCATGAACTAGCAATTGCTATAGTCACTCCTGAATTAAAGTCTGGATAACTCCAGCTGAGAGCAAAGTCCATTCATGCTTAGTGCAATGGGTCACTTCAGCTTCAAGAGTTAGCACGAATTTGGCAGTATTTCTACACAAAGCAGTTTTTAATAAGTGTTGGTTCCTAATATCATAGTGGTTGTAAATGCTAATAAACTTCCTACAAGGGAAGTAGAAGTGGAAAATTTTATTTGTTAAACATTTTATCACTGTACTTGGTTAGCATAGACAATTACCCCAATTCCCTGAGGCACATACTCCCTGAGTGTTTAGTAGTTAATGAATACAGATAGTAGTAAACCAGCAATTTTCAAAACCATAAATAATTGTTACTCTGAAAGCTCCTTCGAATGGNTGGTTCCTAATATCATAGTGGTTGTAAATGCTAATAAACTTCCTACAAGGGAAGTAGAAGTGGAAAATTTTATTTGTTAAACATTTTATCACTGTACTTGGTTAGCATAGACAATTACCCCAGTTCCCTGAGGCACATACTCCCTGAGTGTTTAGTAGTTAATGAATACAGATAGTAGTAAACCAGCAATTTTCAAAACCATAAATAATTGTTACTCTGAAAGCTCCTTCTAATGGAAAAATTTAAAGAACATGGCAAAAATATTACTTATTAACTTCAGTTCAGTTCAGTTCAGTCGCTCAGTCGTGTCTGACTCTTTGTGACCCCATGAATCGCAGCACACCAGGCCTCCCTGTCCATCACCAACTCCCAGAGTTCACTCAGACTCATGCCCATCGAGTCAGTGATGCCATCCAGCCATCTCATCCTCTGTCGTCCCCTTCTCTTCCTGCCCCCAATCCCTCCCAGCATCAGAGTCTCTTCCAATGAGTCAACTCTTTGCATGAGGTAGCCAAAGCACTGGAGTTTCAGCTTTAGCATCATTCCTTCCAAAGAACACCCAGGGCTGATCTCCTTCAGAATGGACTGGTTGGATCTCCTTGCAGTCCAAGGGACTCTCAAGAGTCTTCTCCAACACCACGGTTCAAACTCATCAATTCTTCAGTGCTCAGAACTTAAGGTCAAAACTGAAGTTCTAAATCTTTCTAGCTTGTACCATCCCAGGACACTATAAAGCTTTTCAATTAATTCACAGATGGAGCTTTATAAATGCAACTTTTAAATGGTTCTTTTCCACCTACAATATTTATTTCTTATATGATTTCCTAAAAAATAGACTATAGTAAAATGTCCATCAATAGGACAGTGTTCTCGATATTTCTATAATCATATTTTATTATTTATTTATTACTTTTCTGAGTTAAAAATATTCCTGGACGTCCCTAGTGGTTCAGTGGCTAAGATGCCATGCTTCCAAGCTAGGGGGCTCAAGTTCAATCCCTGGTCATGGAATTCGATCCCANTTTTCCACCTACAATATTTATTTCTTATATGATTTCCTAAAAAATAGACTATAGTAAAATGTCCATCAATAAGACAGTGTTCTCGATATTTCTATAATCATTTTTTATTATTTATTTATTACTTTTCTGAGTTAAAAATATTCCTGGACTTCCCTAGTGGTTCAGTGGCTAAGATGCCATGCTTCCAAGCTAGGGGGCTCAAGTTCAATCCCTGGTGAGGGAATTCGATCCCGNTTTCTTATATGATTTCCTAAAAAATAGACTATAGTAAAATGTCCATCAATAGGACAGTGTTCTCGATATTTCTATAATCATATTTTATTATTTATTTATTACTTTTCTGAGTTAAAAATATTCCTGGACGTCCCTAGTGGTTCAGTGGCTAAGATGCCATGCTTCCAAGCTAGGGGGCTCAAGTTCAATCCCTGGTCATGGAATTCGATCCCACATGCCACAACTAAAGATCTTGCATGCCATAACTAAGGACTCACGTGCCATAAGGAAGATAGAAGATCCCAGTGCTGCAACTAACACTTGACTCAGTCAATTAATTAGTTAATGAATTTAAAAATCAACATTAAAAAATATTCCTTTAAGAATACAAGTTCATAGGGAATTCCCTAGCAGTCCGGTGGTTAGGATTCTGTGCTTTCACTACCCGGACCCAGGTTTGAACCCGGTCAGGGAACCCATGCAAGCAGTGTGGTACAAAAGATAGTGTCTGTGAATTTTTTCGGAAATAAGTCTCTAAGTGCAGCTCACACTCAAGGAGAAAGGTAGAGGTGGGTGGATTCAGCACTTTTTTGAAAAACTTATCCAGATATATTTGTCTAATTTTCCTGTAGCAAGCACAGGCAATAGAAACTAAGTTACTAATCTTTGTCTCTAATTAAGAAGTTTGAATTGTCTTCCTCTATTCTGATAAAACATTTATTTGCTACCTGATTTTGAAGAGAGATGGATTGACCAAAAACGAGGTAAACATGGAAGGAAAGGAGAAAGGAAAGAGAAAGAGGGAAAGAAAATGGAAATATTGGCCTAATTTACAGCTATGCCGTGCAAACCTCAGTATCCTGAAGATGCTTTTATTAGGGAGTGTGTTTAAAATGGAATTGGAGACTGGGAACTCATGTACACCTGAGACGGGAAAAAAAAATTAAAAATTAAAAAAAATGGAATTGGAGATGCGTTTGGGAAAGAAGATAGGGAAAAGTAAAAAAAATTCTTCAGATTACTACATAACTACAACATTTTATTGCTCTCTAGTATTTTGGAAGCTAATAGCATTTTGAAAGAAACAATAATGTATGCAACATTTTTATTTTATGTAATATGTGAGTATTCATTCATATCCTTATTCATTCAACTCATATTTACTGAACACTCAGTGTATATTAAGCATTCTTCTGGGCACAGAGCATACAGGAGTAAACAAGGAGTCACATCTTTATAAAAAGCTGTTGCTTTCAGGAAGCAACAATGCTTGCGAAAAAGAAAAATAGGAGGACCACAGAGAGAGACAATAAACAAGCAAGCAAACAAATGAGCTAATGTGATGGAGACAAGTTTGAAAAAGAACTCCAGAGATCATAAAGCTGAGATGGTTCAGGGAGAGGCTACTTCATGCTGAGCGATTTAGCTTCTGATAAGATCACAGCCTGTATCGTTTGTGCTGGTGCTTTAGTTTTCAGATATGGTCAATCTTTTCTCTTCCACTTCACTGTGCTGTGGCACAAGTTCCAGAAAAGAGGGGAGAGCAGTAAGCAATGCAAGCAGAATGGATCCGAAAATGACTTCTGTTATAAGGTTTCTCAAATGAAATGATCAGATTATGTTCTCAAACAGGGACACCACTACACAGATATTTAAAGAAGTCTGCTGCTGCTGCTGCTTCTGCTAAGTCACTTTAGTCATGTCCGACTCTGTGTGACCCCATAGTCGGCAGCCCACCAGGCTTCCCTGTCCCTGGGATTTTCCACGCAAGAGTACTGGAGGGGGGTGCCATTGCCTTCTCTGATGTGTGAAAGTGAAGTCGCTCAGTCGTGTCCCACTCTTAGCGACCCATGGACTGCAGCCTACCAGGCTCCTCCGTCCATGGGATTTTCCAGGCAAGAGTACTGGAGTGGGGTGCCATTGCCTTCTCTGTAAAGAAGTCTACATAACTGTATATAGAGGTAAAAGGATTTTTAACATTAGTACCAATGCATCCAAATGAACATTTTCTGGTACTTTGATCCCCTCAGCATATAAAACATTTATTGAAATTATACTGAACTACTCAAAATTCCCAAAGAGGACAGAAGAATTTGAACAAGCATTGGATAAATCAGTTCAGAGCTCAGTACTGATNTAACTGTATATAGAGGTAAAAGGATTTTTAACATTAGTACCAATGCATCCAAATGAACATTTTCTGGTACTTTGATCCCCTCAGCATATAAAACATTTATTGAAATTATACTGAACTACTCAAAATTCCCAAAGAGGACAGAAGAATTTGAACAAGCATTGGATAAATCAGTTCAGAGCTCAGTACTGATAACCACCAAATTTACTTCTTTGAAGGGACTGATATGCATTCAGATGAATAATTTCTGATAATTTGATATTTTAAAATGAGTCATCTTACTTTGTAGTCACTCTTCATATTCTTCTATAACCACTGCTAGGAAATTTGGAGGAATTCCCTGGCTGCCCAGGAGTTAGGGCTTTTGATGCTTTCAGTGCTAAGATCAGCATTCAATCCCTGGTCAGGAAATTAAGATCCTGAGGCCAAAAAAAAAATCGGAGACCTTCCTTTACTTTTATATTTTATTTATGTCATACTGAATGGTTTCATTCAATCTAGAAAGAGTTCTTACGACTTTAATTTATATATATAAATTTATTTTATATAGATATACATTTATTATGTACAATAAATTTATTATATATATAAATTTATTATATTTAGTTCAATTTATATTTATATATATACACACACTCTCTAGCTAGTCTCTCTCCTTTACTGCAGTCTCTCTACTCTGCTCCAGCTGTAATTGTCTCAGAGCTGTTCCTAGAATTATCTGGGTACATATGTGTGTACCTGCTCAGTCAGTCCTGTCCAACTCTTTGTGACCCCATGGACTGTAGCCCACCAGGCTTGTCTCTCCATGGAATTTTTCAGGCAAGAATATAGGATTGGGTTGCCATTTCTACTCCAAGGAGAATTATATAGGTTAAGTCTTGTCAAATACATATGACATATATACATATATAGATATATAATCTGAGAGATATTGGTGTAGTTGCACAGATATGTAATTAAACTTTAATATGTTGAAGATGCTTTTTAAGAGAATGACTTGGTAATTCAGTAAAGGCAATCCTTTAAAAATTGACTTCGTATATAAAATTGCAAAATTAAATGTCTGTTTTTGCCTGTAGAAATAAATTTAACTTACCCAATTTTCCATAAATCCTATAAACCAGACATGTAGGGTTAGAATCATTTTCATTATTACTATATATCATTTATTCTCTTAAAATTGAAGGACCTACTATAATGGCCATTTAATCTTGTAATTATGAGTAATATTACTTTGTAACTNTCAGTAAAGGCAATCCTTTAAAAATTGACTTCGTATATAAAATTGCAAAATTAAATGTCTGTTTTTGCCTGTAGAAATAAATTTAACTTACCCAATTTTCCATAAATCCTATAAACCAGACATGTAGGGTTAGAATCATTTTCATTATTACTATATATCATTTATTCTCTTAAAATTGAAGGACCTACTATAATGGCCATTTAATCTTGTAATTATGAGTAATATTACTTTGTAACTGGGTTTCCCAAGTGGTGCAATGGTAAAGAATCTACCTGCTAATGCAGGAGACACAAGAGATGTGGATTTGACCCCTGGGTCAGGAAGATTGCCTGGACTAGGAAATGGCAACCTGCCCCAGTATTCCTGCCTGGAAAATCCCACGGACAGAGGAGCCTGGTGGGCTGCAGTCAGTGAAGTCACAAAGAGTCGGACACAACTGAGTAACTGAGTGTGCGCACACACATACACACGCACACACTCTGTAACTGTTAATTACATTAATGTTACTGTAGTCCTACAGCTTATATTTAGAAATATTACCACCCTACAGTGACACATGAAAAAAAAATGTATACATTTTTAAAAAGGGTAAGGAAACCGATTCACACTTCTTGATTCCAAAAGAAAGCATTTGGTTTCAGTGAAGCCTTGGCCAACTTTTCAGTTGTAGATGTGTGGAACTGAACTGTACACATCTCACTGCCTTAGTTAACTTCTTCATGAAANAATTTGGCCTTGGAACATGGAATGAAGCAGGGCAAAGACTAATAGCGTTTTGCCAAGAAAATGCACTGGTCATAGCAAACACTCTCTTCCAACAACACAAGAGAAGACTCTACACATGGACATCACCAGATGGGCAACACCGAAATCGGATTGATTATATTCTTTGCAGACAAAGATGAAGAAGCTCTATATAGTCAACAAAAACAAGAAGATTAGTGAGCATTTGATAAATATTATGTGGTAAAGTTGAGAAACTAAATTATTTTATAGTCTATCGTAATACTTTTTAATGTAAAATTAAGCCCAATTGGAAAAATATCCATACTCAGCTTAACTATTTGTTATTATGATTTATTCTTCAATAATGACCTACTATTTTAGTATACACTTAGCAACTAAAGAAACAAATATGTAAGATATTTTCTTTGATTCCTTTTATCATCTTTTTCCTTTCTGCTTTATCATTTCTATTGAATTACATTTTCGTATAAATTTTATCTTGAGAACAACCACAGTTGAGGGAAAATGCCACTAGCTTACTGCATTGAATCTTCTTTTGAGGATAGACTAAGTCCCTTGGACTGCAAGGAGAGCCAACCAGTCCATTCTGAAGGAGATCAGCCCTGGGTGTTCTTTGGAAGGAATGATGCTAAAGCTGAAACTCCAGTACTTTGGCCACCTCATGCGAAGAGTTGACTCATTGGAAAAGACTCTGATGCTGGGAGGGATTAGGGGCAGGAGGAGAGGGGACGACAGAGGATGAGATGGCTGGATGGCATCACCAACTCGATGGACATGAGTGTGAATGAACTGCAGGAGTTGGTGATGGACAGAGAGGCCTGGAGTGCTACGATTCATGGGGTCGCAAAGAGTTGGACATGACTGAGTGGCTGAACTGAAGTCACAGGAAATTTGGTGCTTAACAGTTGAGTCAGATAAATCTTAAAGATCATCTTTCCACATAATTCTATAATTATGCCTATTCTAAATGGTTCTGTCCTCTAGACTTTGCTTGAAAATAAAGAGAGAACTTAGAGGAAGCTTGTCAAAAGTGTCAGTCACTCAAAATGTTCATTAAAAGCTGTTAGATTCTTGGAGATGGCAGTAACTGACATGAAAAACAGCTTTTCTTCATAAAGGGCTCAAAACTTTGATTCTCTATTACTCATAATCATTGATTTTTTTTTTAATTACAACATTGATTTACCATAAAGACCAGAACACACACTTTAAGTAGTAATATAGTTCAAGGTTATCAGGTGAGTGATGTCTCTCCTCAGACCTTCAAGAAGCTTCTCTCATATTCCTTATCAATTTGGTATTAAATTATGTTAGTAGCTAATGTGAAATGCCTAGTACCCACCCTATCTCCAGCTAACTTTCTTCCTCATTCTTTATCTAGGAAGGATTAACTTCTGTTTATCTCAAGGCAACTAATGTTCCCAGAAAACAGGCATCCATGTTTCATTTGTTTTGAAAGAAAGTGAAAATGAAGTTGCTCAACTGTGTCCAGCTCTTTGCGACCCCATGGACTGTAGCCTACCAGGCTCCTCTGTCCATGGGATTTTCCAGGCAAGAGTACTGGAGTGGGTTGCCATTTCCTTCTCTAGGGGATCTTCCTGACCCAGGGCTTGAGCCCAGGTCTCCTGCATTGTAGGCAGAGGCTTTACCCTCTGAGCCACTAGGGAGCATTTGTTTTAGTGAATAACAATAATTTTGTTATCATTTTCAAATTTAAGGAAGACCTTGGGCATCTATACCTTAGTTGACATTTAGTCCTCTGAAGATGAATGACATGATGATTTGTAAATGTGTTCCTAAATGCTCGCTTAACGAGCCTATTTCTAAAGTCCTACAAGAGGCTTACTGGTGAGAGAATTTTAAAATGTAAAATCACCTAACAGCTAATTAAAACACACACACACACTCATTCACTTTTTTTATGTGCTAGAATAATGCCTGAATAAGTGAAGTGTAGAGTCATATTCATTTGCATTTATCTTAATAATTTATCTTAATGGTAATGCTTGAGTCCTTAATACTCAAACTAAAGAGGTGGTGTATATGTATATATGTATGTATATATGTATATATCAAGATTTACAAACCCATATAATGATACCACCTTATATTCATGTGGCATTTCACAGTATTCTCTCATTATCACAATAAGCCTCATGAAAAAAGTTTTCTAATCTCATGTATTATCTGCATTTAACAATTGAGGAAGCTAAGATTCATACATCTTTATAAATTTGCCTAAAGCCACAAAGCTAGTATCAGAAGTAGGACTCACTCCTGGTCTTCCATCCAGAGGTTCAGTTCAGTTCAGTCGCTCAGTCATGTCCAACTCTTTGCGACCCCATGAATCGCAGCACGCCAGGCCTCCCTGTCCAACACCAACTCCCGGAGTTCACTCAAACTCACGTCCATTGAGTCGGTGATGCCATCCAGCCATCTCATCCTCTGCCATCCCCTTTCCTCCTGCCCCCAATCCCTCCCAGCATCAGAGTCTTTTCCAATGAGTCAACTCTTCGCATGAGGTGGCCAAAGTACTGGAGTTTCAGCTTTAGCATCATTCCTTCCAAAGAAATCCCAGGGCCGATCTCCTTCAGAATGGACTGGTTGGATCTCCTTGCAGTCCAAGGGACTCACAAGAGTCTTCTCCCACACCACAGTTCAAAAGAATCAATTCTTCGGTGCTCAGCCTTCTTCACAGTCCAACTCTCACATCCATACATGACCACTGGAAAAACCATAGCCTTGACTAGATGGACTTTTGTTGGCAAAGTAATGTCTCTGCTTTTTAATATGCTGTCTAGGTTGGCTGTAACTTTCCTTCCAAGGAGTAAGAGTCTTTTAATTTCATGGTTGCAATTACCATCTGCAGTGATTTTCGAGCCCCCAAAATAAAATCTGACCCTGTTTCCATTATTTCCCCATCTATTTCCCATGAAGTTAAGTCTGTCTAAATGTTTTCACTCTACATATTATGTTTCTACATATTCGTGCTTGCTACAACTATGACATATGTTGTCACTGAAGTTGCTCTCAAAGTTAATGTGATTATGGTGATGACGTGCTTCTGAACCATAAAATTGTTGATGCTGATTAATGCCACATGAGGGGAGTAGAGTGGAAATACACAGCATTGTGTAAATTGTTAGATTTTCTTTTTAAGACCAATGGTTGTTTACTTATTTCTCAAGACTGACCTTCTGAATATAGATCATTTAACTGAAGTGAATCATTTCTTCTGATATTTAGTATAGATGTACTTTTCAAGTAGAAAATTCTACAATTTCACCTTTTTCCATAATTTTCTATCTTCTCTGTAGAAAAAACTCATTCACCCAATCACAAAAATATATAGCTGTACATTTACATACAATTCATGTTGCAGAGTATTCACTATATTTGTAGAAAGTTTAAAGAGACATTTGGGAGACATTGGGAGAATGGCACTGAAACGTGTGCTGTCGTGTGGGAAATGAATCATCGGTCTATACTTAGTTCAGGATACAGGATGCTTGGGACTGGTGCACGGGGATGATCCAGAGAGTTGATGTGGAGTGGGAGGCGGGGGGGGGGGGGTTCAAGATTGGGAACTCATGTACACCTGAGATGAATAAAATAAAAAAAAAATTAAAAAATTAAAAAATAAAGAGACATTTGTGATGTTAAGCTTCAGTATGATAGTTTAATGTCTAGATGGAACTCAGTCATTTATTATCCATTCAATTATTCACCCAGTCATTAGATGGATGATACAAATTATGTTAAGAATACAAAGGTGAATAAAACTGCTGAGGTCCTTCTTATGAAGCTTACAGTCCGGTTGGAGAGATGGTTCTCACTCAATAAAACAAAGAAGTGTAAAAATGTAACTGTCATGGTACCACGAAGGAGAGGTATACGGTGCCTTGAGGAGTGTGATAGTTAATTTTATGCATCAGCTTGACTGGGTCACAGAATGCCCAGATGTCCAATTAAATGTAATTCCCAGGCATGTCTATGCAGGTGTTCCTGGAAGACAGTAACACTTGAATTGATTGCTGGAATAAGCAGATGTGCCTCTCCAAAGTGGGCATCATTCAGTCCACTGAGGGCCTGAGCAGAACATAAGGGGGAGGTCATTTGGGCTCAGAGCTCCTCTGCCTAAGTGAGCTGGAACTGATCTTCTGTTCTCACTACTGCAGGTTCTCAACCCACCACCAGCTTTCTTGGGTCTCCAGCAGATCATGGGATTTCTAGTCTCCATAATCAAGCAAGATAATACCTTAAAATAAATCTCTCTATATATCCTATTGGTTCTGTTTCTCTGGAGAACCCTGACTAATATAAGGAGTTATATATAATTGGAAGGCTTGTAAAGTAAAATTGTCTGAAGGATGAGTAAAATTTACTAGGTAAAAAGAAGAAGTAAAATGCAAAGCAAAGGGAAGGGTGTGTATAAATGCTCAGTTCTAAGAACTAAAAGAGGTGAGTTGTAAGAGAGAGGACAGTGGAGTGGGAAGTAGGTGACAGCAAGTTACGCAGAGCCTCGTAGGCTGTGTGGATTTTTTTCCTGTAGCCTAAGAACATCTACTCACTCCAGTACTCTTGCCTAGACAATCCCATGGCCAGAGTAGCCTGCTGCAGGCTATTCCATCCATGGGGTCACAAGGAGTTGGACACGACTGAGCGACTTCACTTTCACTTCACAAGAACATCTACAAACATCGAAGGATTTACATAAGGGGATACTTTGTCAAATTTTTGTCTGAAAAAGATCTTTCTGGCCTCAGAGGAAACATACAAGAAGAAAAAAGATATAAGGGAAACAAGATGATGGCTTGAGCCAAGATAGTGGGGGTGGATATGAAAAAAAAATCACACAAGTACAAAAGATATTTAGGAAGTAAGATCATGAAAGAAGGCTTTTATAACTATATGGGTCATGCTATGATTCACTAAAAAGGGGAAATTGACAGATTTAGTGAGGTAGGTAAAAAGAGTGTGCAGGAGGCTACATGAGTGCCATTTTGGACACACCAAGTTTAAGGGACCATTGTAACATTCAAGTGAGAAAAGTAGGCCTTTAGGTATTCAGAGAAGTCTGAGCCAGAGATAGAAATATTTGAGGCATCTGCATGTAATGGAGCCTAGGGGACGGGGAAAGGAGGAGAACAGGAGCCTGGGATCTAGTTTGGAGGAAGAACAAAATAGGACAGGGGAGGACAAGCCTACAAAGATGAGTGATGAAAAATCAGCAAAGACGGAGGAGGAAAACCATTAAGTGTTTCCAAAAGTTAGGAATAGGACAGTTTAAACGAGAAAAAATCAACAGCAACTTGTGCGGAGGGATTTAGTATCATGAAATCTGAAAAATGCCCAAACTTGTCATATTATTTTACTCCATAATATGTGCCTCTCCCTTTTTATTATTTTAACTATGTACATACATGTATTTAATTTCCAAAATATTCTATGGCTAACCAGACATGTGAAACTTTTGTAAACAAGGAACTTTTTGGATCCTGAGAATTATCAACTGAAATAGAAAGCTGTGCTTCCAGGTTATACTTCTCAAATTAGATAATGAATCGTTGTCCCCAAGTGCTAATAACACACACATAATCTTAAAATCACTGGACTGTAAAATGTGAAGTGGAATGAAAAGCATCTTGGAAAGAAATTTCAAAGTTTCTCAGAGCCTGGTATATTTGTTGTCTAGAAGTTAAACAAGAGGTGTATACCCCCAGTTAGATCATAAAACAAAACCTATCTGTACAATATGCAAAATGCATATCTTAAAAAGCTAGCAAAGACTAAGAACAGGAAATAACATGCAGGCAAATGCGAAGAAAAAGAGAGTACTGATCAAAATATTAATAAGAAACAAAATTGAATAGAGGACAAAATCCATTAAATGAAGGGGAAAAAATAAAAAAAACTTTATTGTAGTAGAGATCAAGTAAAAATGAAGATCCATTTGTCTTGAATCTTTTGCTGTTTTTCAGTTGTTAAGTCTTTGTGACCTCATGGACTGTAGCATGCCAGGCTTCCCTATCCTTCACTATCTCTCAGAGTTTGCTCAAACTCACATCCTTTGAGTCGATTATGCCATCTAGCCATCTCATCCTCTGTCATCCCCTTCTCCTCCTGCCTTCTATCTTTCCCAGCATCAGAGTCTTTTCCAATGAGTCGGCTCTTCACATTAGGGGACCAAAGTATTGGAGCTTCACCTTCAGCATCAGCCCTTCCAATGAATATTCAGGATTAATTTCCTTTAGGATTGACTGGTTTGATCTCCTTGTGATCCAGTGGGCTCTCAAGAGTCTTCTCCAGACCACAATTTGAAAGTATCAATTCTTTGGTACTAAGCCTTTTTTATGGTCCAGCTCTCACATCCATACATGACTACTGAAGAAACTAAGAGTTATCTAACCTGTAATCAATAGGTTAAGAAGTTATAGATACTATCCAATACAATTAAATAGCAAAAAAAAACACAAAATATGACTTTTTCAAGTGGTAATGGAGTTTTTATAAAAATCGACAAACATCCAAGAGAAATAAAAACATATGCCCATAACTAGATTTGCATAAAAATCTAAGTTGACTATTAAGTTTTATAGTCAACTTAATAATAATCTCTCTAAACTTGAAATATCCATGTGTGTATCAATAGAAGAAGATATAAAGAAATTGGCATATTCCTACAATGGAAAACAATAATAATAAAAGGAAGGAATTGTTGATACATGAAATAACATTAGTTAATCTCAGAAAAAGCTCACAATAAAAAAAAAGTCATATACAGAAGAGCACATATTGTTTAATCCCATTCAGATAACAGACAAACAAAGCTATGGTGGGAAAATATCAGAACCATGGATGCTTCTAAAGGTGGAAGGTTGGAGACTGATTAGGAAGGGATATGAAGGAACTTTCTAAGGTGATGGTAATATTCTATATCTTAACGTGGCCTACGTTACACCAGTGTACCAATTTGTTAAATTTTCACTAATATACACTTACTATCTTTGTACTTCATTATTTGTAAATTTTAACTGAAAAGGAAAAAAGCTCTAAACAAGTAATAAATTCTAATTAATGATATGCCTGCTGAATTATTTAAAGAAAATGTAATCAATTTATAATTTACATTGAAACATGAAAAAATAAAATGGGTGGATGTGTGGATAGATTTAGAGATGGATAAATATGGAAAAGTAAGTATAATAAAATGGTAGAATCTAGATGGTAGTTTCTTGGTAAAAAAAAATAATCAACATGATAAAGTCAGGAAATAATAACCAGATAAGAGTAAGAGAAAAACCCATTAAATTCTAGATAAGCCCATTATCTACTTTTATAAATAAACAAAAACTAATTAACCACTAGTTAGCATAGCTAATCGAAGGAAAAATCCTCCAAACAACAAAAATGTAAATGGGAAGAAAAAAACAACACCTATATACTAGAAACTGTAATACTACAAATTAAATAATTTTCTCCTTTCTATTAAAAAACATTTGATTATCGGAATTTTAAAAACTGTATTCAAGGAGACTTCCTTGGTTGTCCAGTGACTTAAACTCCACTTTCCCAATGCAGGGGGCCATTCCCACTGGGTTTGATTCCTGGTCAGGGAACTAGATCCCACATGCCACAAATAAGATCCAGTGCAGCTAAGTAAATAAATAATTTAAAAATTTTTTTCAGGAAATAGAAATATAATATTTGAAATAAGAATAATAAAAAAAAAACCCAAAATCCACACTGACTTTAATAAAAAAAAAATAAAGAGGTCAAATACCAACATCCTAAAATGATACCAAAACTACATGATTTCACAGATAAATTATATCAGTTGCTCAAATAAATCATTTCAATAATATCTACTTATCCCAGGCCCCACAGAGAAAAGATTGGCTTCCTGTTTCTCAAGGACTGGGGCCTTTGGTTTTGTCAGTAAACACTGGAGTCCATGTCAGTGACTGAGAATCTCTTATGCATCAAACAGGTCACTTTTACAATAGAAGCCATAGGAGCCAGACACTCACTTTCCCAGCCTCCTTTGCAGCTAGAGCTGGGCCCAAAACCTGGAATGTGCCAGGCAGGGCCTGTGAGTCAGCCAGCTGCTCGAGAACTAGAGCTTCTGTCAAATAAATTCTAACAACAGGCAGCAGAATGGTTTCAGCCATCTCTGCTTTCCAGAAATAACAGTGACAGCAGATTCAGTGATACCCCTGGGAGGCCTGTGTTCATTATATGGGACCATTCAAGTCACAGGAAAAAATCTAACAAAGCTCACCAAGAAATGAAGCTGAAAAAGCTATAGTTAAGTTAAAACTAACAGGAGGTTGGCAGTCAGCCCAGTTTTATTTGCTGTATATGCTCTCCCTTGTGGCTTCCCTTGTGGCTCAGCTGGTAAAGAACCCACCTGCAATGCGGAGGAACTGGGTTTCATCCCTGCTCTGGGAAGATCCCCTGGAGAAGAGAAAGGCTAACCCACTCCAGTATTCTGGCCTAGAGAATTCCATGGACTGTATCGTCCACAGGGTCGCAAAGAGTCGGACACAACTGAGCGACTTACACTTCACTCAAGTTACAGTGTCCGGTGGCCAAGAGTAGCAGAAGTACTGTCTTCTCCGTATCAGCCCAGGGAATGCCTGTGAGGTGTTTATCTGGCCCTGTGACTTCCTAGTCTAATTCTCAATATTTTAGAGATCTAATGAGCCTCCCAAATTCTTTCACGATTTCACTTTACTACTACTAGTGAATATGTTTCCCTTCATTTCAGTTGAGAACCCCAAGTACACACAATAGACACAATGAAACTTTGGCAAGAGAAGCTGACAGAGATCATCTTTTAAACGTATAGATCCATCTCACGCGTAAGCATCAATACTAATGCAAATCCAGCAGCTTATTAAAAGAATAATTCACCATGACTCAGAGGGGTTTTCCCAAAGGAGATGTTTTTATTATTAGGAAATCTACTGCTATAATTAATGTAATTAAAAGGTCAAAGGAAATAAGCCATTTAATCATCACTAATGATGCCAAAAAGACATGTGATAAAATTAAGCATCCATTACTGATTCAAAATGAAATTTCATAAAACCGGAAGAATAGAACTTTTTTTTAACATAACAAAATACAAGTTTTTTTAAACTCAGATTACATCATACCTAATAGGGAAAGTATATTCATATTCTCACAAAGATCAGGAACAAGATAACCAAGCCCACTACATTAGTTCTTGCCATAATTTTTGAAGAACTGGACAAAGTAATTAGGAAAAGGCAGAGTCCGTAAAAACTGAAAAACAAAAGAGAAAATGTCACTTATTTCAGATGGTATGACTACATATCTGTGAATCCTATCAATTGCAAATTAAAAAATAATTAAGCTAGCTAGACACAAATTAATATACAAATATCAATGTCAGCAGCTTTCCTAAAATGACTTTCCTTACAGTTACTTAGGAAAATAAAGAAAGAAAAGATGTAATTTATAATAGCAACAACAACAAAAAACTAGGAATAAGCTTAAAAGTGTAAGAATTATGTGATGAAAACTTCAGCCAAAGATACCTTTAATAAAGCTGAATAGAGATGCAATCATTTTTAAGAAGCTTCACTGTTATAGTTGCATTTAAGTTATTTTATGAATGCCATGTAATCTCAATAGAAATACAAATGTTTTTTGAGGGAATAAGAAAAATCTAAACAAAATTCATGTAGAAAAATAAAAATAGAATAGCAGGTAAAGAAATAATGAAGGCCTAGTTCTATCATACATTTAAATCTGTAATTACAGTGATTAAAGTAGTATGACATTAGCAAATAAAAAGTTCAGTACAATAGAGGCATTCATGAAGAAACCCAAACAGATAGAATAATTTGTATATAATAGGACAGCATTTTGCAATAAGGGAAAAGGGCAAGCTGTTCACCATACGGACAATTTGGCTGTTTTGGCAAATGTTTAGCTATTTGAAAAAACAAAACAAAACAAAACAGTATTCCTACTGAGTTCTTTAGATCATGATAAATTCCAAATATATCAAATATGTGATATCAGTACTGTAATAAAGTAAAAATTTCATACAAAAACATGAGAGAATCTTAGTGGGGAGGTCTTTCTTCATATTCAAACCATAAAAGCCATAAAAGGGTTTGACAAATATGAATGCATTAAAGCGAAACATTTCTAAGCAATGACAACAACAGCTACACAAATATAAATATGCATATATATATATATATATAATATGTGTGTGTACATGTATGTAAGTGTAAATGCCAGTAGCTATGCCAGATAAAAACATAGTTTGAGAGTGAGTCCGGCAGGATCTGCGAAAGCTTGAGCTCCTCAAGTGGCTAACCACTGAGTAAGGCAGAAAGGAACACTCATTCTCCATCATTCTCTTCCCAGTATCCTCCCACAGGGGAACAAGAACCATCACACCACCCGTAAGAAAATTACCAAAGGCTTGGCCTTTCTGTACATAGGGTGCTGAATCAAATCCTGGAGACAGTTTTGGGTGAAGTAGAAAAGATTTATTGATTTGCCAGGGAAAGGGAGACACACTAGGCTTTTTCCAGAAAAACTTTGTGTCTCTCCAGCCAGAAACCCTGAGGAAGGTTTTTATAACAGTGGGTCAAAGTGGGGTCTCTAACAAGATTAGGGGGTTTGCACTTTCTGAAGTTCTTCTCAGGTGTCCTCTAATCTTGATAAGCTTCTCTGGTTCTTTTAGTCTTGCTTGAAGTGATTTCTCAGCTGTTCCTCACTTGACTAGCAACTGTTCAACTGCCCTTTGGACTTCAGGGCAGGTCATAATGCTAGAGTCTTGCCTACAAGAAATGGGGAACAGAAGGCCTTTGTGCTTTGGAGCCCCTTAGGGCCCACTTGATTTCACTAGTAAGAGCACAAGGAGAGCAGAGGCCCACTTAGAGACCTCAGCCTCCAGTCCTGACTGTGACCCGCTCCAGGTTCAGTCCAGTTGCTCGGTCCTGTCTGACTCTTTGCGACCCCATGGACTGCAGCACACCAGGCTACCCTGTCCATCGACAACTCCCGGAGCTTGCTCAAAATAATGTCCATCCAGTTGGTGATGCCATCCAACCATCTCATCCTCTACTGTCCCTTCTCTTCCTGTCTTCAATCTTTCCCAGCATCAGGGACTGTTCCAATGACTCAGTTCTTCATATCAGGTGGCCAAAGTATTGGAGTTTCAGCTTCCAGGATCAGTCCTTCCAATGAATATTCAGGCTGATTTCCTTTAGGATTGTTTTCCTTTAGGATTGACTGGTTTCATCTCCATACAGTCCAAGGATCTCTCAAGAGTCTTCTCCAACAACACAGTTCAAAAGCATCAATTCATTGGCTCTTAGCTTTCTTTATAGTCCAACTCTCACATTTATACATGACTACTGGAAAAACCATAGCTTTGACTAGATGAAACTTTGTTGGCAATGTAATGTCTTTGCTCTTTAATATGCTGCCTAGGTTGGTCATAGCTTCTCTTTCAAGGAGCAAGCGTCTTTTAATTTCATGGCTGCAATCACCATCTGCAGTGATTTTGGAACCCAGGGAAATAAAGTCTGTCACTGTTTCCACTGTTTCCCCATCTATTTGCCATGAAGTGATGGGACCAGATGCCATGATCTTTGTTTTTTGAATGTTGAACTTTAAGCCAGCTTTTTCATTCTCTTCTTTTGCTTTCATCGAGAGGCTCTGCAGTTCCTCTTCACTTTCTGCCATAAGGGTGGTATCATCTGCATATCTGAGGTAATTAATATTTCTCCTGGTAATCTTGATTCCAGCTTGAGCTTCATCTAGTCCAACATTTTGCATGATGTACTCTGCACAATAGTTAAATAAGCAGAGTGACAATAGACAGCCTTGATGAACTCCTTTCCCAATTTGGAACCAGTCCATTGTTTCGTGTTTGGTTCTAACTGTTGCTTCATGATTTGCATACAGATTTTGCAAGAGGCAGGTAGAGTGGTCTGGTATCGCCATCTCTTTAAGAATTTTCCACAGTTTGTTGTGATCTACACAGTCAAAGGCTTTGGTGTAGTCAATGAAGCAGAAGTAGATGTTTCTCTGGAACTCTCTTGCTTTTTTGATGATAAAATGTATGTTGGCAATTTGATCTCTGGTTCCTCTGCCTTTTCTAAATTCTGCTTGAACATTTGGAAATTCTTGGTTCAAGTACTGTTGAGGCCTTGCTTGGTGAATTTTGAGCATTACTTTGCTAGCCTGTGAGATGAGTGCAGTTGAGCAGTAGCTTGAGCATTCTTTGGCATTGCCTTTCTTTGGGATTGGAATGAAGACTGACCTTTTCCAGTCCTGTGCCCACTGCTGAGTTTTCCAAATTTGCTGGCATACTGAGTGCAGCACTTTCACAGCATCATCTTTTACAGTTTAAATAGCTCAACTGGAATTCCCTCACCTCCACTAGCTTTGTTTGTAGTGATGCTTCCTAAGACCCACTTGACTTCACATTCCAGGATGTCTGGCTCTAGATGAGTGATCACACCACTGTGGTTATCTGAGTCATGAAGATCTTTTTTGTAGAGTTCTACTGTGTATTCTTGCCACTTCTTAATATCTTCTGCTTCTGTTAGGTCCCTACTGGGTACAAATGAACAGTCTGTCATAGCTCAGGGTCCTCAGGAAACTGCCTCTGAGAGAGAGATTTTCAANTGATCACACCACTGTGGTTATCTGAGTCATGAAGATCTTTTTTGTAGAGTTCTACTGTGTATTCTTGCCACTTCTTAATATCTTCTGCTTCTGTTAGGTCCCTACTGGGTACAAATGAACAGTCTGTCATAGCTCAGGGTCCTCAGGAAACTGCCTCTGAGAGAGAGATTTTCAAAGGAAGCTCAAAATATGCCCTAGGGACAACATCCTTAGAGTGGTTCCAAGGAAGTAGTATTGGGCAGAAAAGAGTCACTGAACTTCAGGGATCTCAGTAGCATGGCTCACCATCACACCTCCCAGCAGCTGAGGAAATGAGTCCCTCAGCCCTGCAGAGGGATCCAGGCAGTGCCCATATCACCCACCACAGAGAGCAGGAGTGTTTCCGAACAGCCTTGGCTCAGGGCAGGGATGAACAAATGCCGAAGTTATTTTCCAAATGTGTGAATTCTGTTATTCCAGTCTTTCGAATGGTCTCAGGTTTGCATTTTATGCACTGCTCTATCCCCATACATACCTAGATACACACCTGAAACAATTCCTTAGATTCAACAGACAGCCAGATAACAGTATTGAATCAGTGAATGAATAAATAAGGCAATAAAATTTTGATTTCCTTAAAATATAAATAATTCTTTCCACCAATTGGCTAACATCTATCAGTATTTTTAATGTATATGTCCTTTGGCTTTATGATTGCATATCTAGAATTTTTTCTGCAGTTATAGTCACATAGATGAATAAAATGTACATGATAGAAAATTATATCTTGAACCATTATTTAAAATATTAAGACCGCCATGGCTGCATGCTTAGTTTTTTCCGACTCTTTGCAACCCTTTGGACTGTAGCCCGCCAGGCTCCTCTGTCCATGGGGTTTTCCAGGCAAGAATACTGGAGCAGGTTGCCATTTCCTTCTTCAGGGGATCTTCCTGACCCAGGAATTGAACCCACATCTCCTGTATCTCCTGCATTGCAGGCAGATTCTTTACTTGCTGAGCCATCAGGGAAGCCCATTTAAAAACTGCAAACAATGTAAAGTCTATAAATACAGAACTNCTGAGTGCCAAAGAATTGATGCTTTTGAACTGTGGTGTTGGAGAAGACTTTTGAGAGTCCCTTGGACTGCAAGGAGATCCAACCTAAAGGAGATCAATCCTGGGTGTTCATTGGAAGGACTGATGTTGAAGCTGAAACTCCAATACTTGGCCACCTCATGCAAAGAGTTGACTCATTGGAAGAGACCCTGATGCTGGGCAAGATTGAGGGCAGGAAGAGAAGGGGACAACAGAGGATGAGATGGTTGCATGGCATCACTGAGTCAGTGAACATGGGTTTGGGTGAATTCCGGCAGTTGGTGATGGACAGGGAGGCCTGGAGTACTGCAGTTCAGGGACTGAACTGAACTGAACTGAACTGAAAGTCAAAAGGCAGAACAGAGAGGGAGAGGCAGTGGAGAAGTAAATGAAAGGGTCTACAGTCTTGCAAAACATTCCCAAAGGAATGGTCAGCCTTTGGAAGGGGTGTATTAATCTCTTCTATTTGCAGGTGGGCAGGAACAAGCCATCTCTCCATGAGCTGAACAAAAGCCCTTTAGTTTACAGACAAGCAGAGGGGCAGGGTCTTTTAAGCAAGCCACTATGTATGCTTATAATAACAAAAGCAATGAAAAGTAAGTTAAGGAAACAGTTTCCATCATGGAGTCAGAATTGGGTTTTTCTCTACAATAGGACATGACTTAGCAACTGAACAACTTAATTTTATTCCCAGATGACACAGTCATAAAGATTCTGCCTGCCAATGCAGGAGACACAGGAGAGGCAGGTTTGATCCCTGGGTTGGGAAGATCCCTTGGAGGTGGAAATGGAAATCCACTTTAGTATTCTTGCCTGGAAAATTCCATGGACAGAAGAACTTGGCAGGCTGCAGTCCACGGAATCATAGAGTTGGACATGACTGAGCACACACAAAAGAATGAATTTTTAAGCTGAGGGTGAGTTTGGCTTCCAGTATGGTCTTATGAAAAGTTCCAGGGGACAGTTGTATAAGTATTTGAAATTTAAATTAGAATAGAGAGTAGAGATACAGCTTTAGAGGCCAGAAACCCTGAAGCTTTTGCAGAAGCAATTGGGAAAGATGCAAACATCTTATGAGTAGTGCTTCTAAATTGAGCAGGACCCTGTAAGGCCCTCCCGGGTATAAAAACCTCTCTGTGATGACCCAAGGACAAAAGAGCAGATAAAACCAAGGAAGGTTTTGGAATGCAGGAACAGAAAAACCAGACCTTTATCATCCTTCCCTCCCTCATGTTATAACTATTAACTGATTTCAGGTTCTCCTGAGCAGTATAACCTGTCTCCCCTCCTACCCAATAGGGAGGAGATATTTGTGTTACTCTTCCCCTCCTGCAATATATGTGCCTCATCCAATCAGCAAGTGACCCACAAGAGCCCTATCCCACTCCTGTACCCTGGGTATAAAAGTGGATTAAGGACCCCTGTTCAACACTGGCTCTCCCTTGAGCTGGCCCACTGGCCCAGTGTCTCCCACTCTAATAAACTTTATTTCCCTCTCATGTCTGGAAATTCTTTACCAACCCACGCCCAGACCACGACATTTTCCATGTTCCTTATTTCTTGTTTACAGGAAAAAAGGCTTCAGCCTACTTGACCTTTCCTGAGTTCTCAAGGGAGCTTCCCTGGTGGTTCAGATGGTAAAGAATCTGCTTGCAATACAGAAGTGCTGTGTGTGTGCTAAGTCACTTCAGCCATGTCCGACTCTTTGCGACCCTTTAGACTGTAGCCCACCAGGCTCCTCTGTCCATGGGATTCTCCAGGGAAGATTACTGAAGTAGGTTGCCATACCTTCCTGCAGGGGATCTTCCAGACCCAGGAATCGAACACACAACTCTTATGTCTCCTGTGTTGGAAAGCAGGTTCTTTACCACTAGGGCCACCTGGAAAGCCTGCAATGCAGGAGACCCGGGTTCAATTCCTGGGTCAGGAAGATACCCTGGAGAAGGAAATGGCAACCCACTCAAGTATTCTTGTCTGGAGAAGCCCATGGACAGAGGATCCTGGCAGGCTACAATCCATGGGGTCACAAATAGTCAGACATGACTGAGAAACTAACAAAAAGCAGATTCAAATAGTTCCTAACTAGGGAAGGATGTCAAAGCTATGAGAATGGAGATCAAAGCTATAGTCAAGCTATGGTTTTTCCAGTAGTCATGTGTGGATTGAGAATTAGACCATGAAGCAGGCTGAGTGCCAAAGAATTGATATNCAGACATGACTGAGAAACTAACAAAAAGCAGATTCAAATAGTTCCTAACTAGGGAAGGATGTCAAAGCTATGAGAATGGAGATCAAAGCTATAGTCAAGCTATGGTTTTTCCAGTAGTCATGTGTGGATTGAGAATTAGACCATGAAGCAGGCTGAGTGCCAAAGAATTGATATTTTTGAACTGTGGTGTTGCAGAAGACTCTTGAGAGTCCCTTGGAATGCAAGGAGATCCAACCAGTCCATCCTAAAGGAAATCAGTCCTTAATATTCATTGGAAGGACTGACGCTGAAGCTGAAGCTCCAATACCTTGGCCACCTGGGATGTAAAGAACTGACTGATTTGAAAAGACCCTGAGGCTGGGAAAGATTGAAGGCGGGAGGAGAAGGAGACGACAGAGGATGAGATGGTTGGATGGCATCACCGACTTGATGGATATGAGTTTGTGCAGGCTCCGGGAGTTGGTGATGGACAGGGAAGCCTGGTGTGCTGCAGTCCACAGGGTCGCAAAAGTGCTGGACACAACTGAGTGGCTAAACTGAACTGAAGGGAAGGGAGGAAATGCAGAAACAAAGGAGGAGCAGGGAAGAAAGAATAGTGCAGTGATAAAGCAGGTCTTGGTTTCTCCTCAAGGGATATACATGTTTTTGAGATCTTCGTCAGGAACAAAGGTCCCAGTCCCAATAGAGAATGGCAACTTCAGGCTGAGCACAAGATTCCTGGGGCACCACCACGCTGTTGCCTCACCACCAACCAATCAGAAGAAAGTCACATGCCCTGCAGCTATCACCCCAAATTTCATCTTTAAAAACTCTTACCCCAAATGATTGCAGAGTTCAAGGTTTTTGAGCATGAGCTGCCTGTTTTCCTTGCTTGGCCCCTGCAGTAAACCTTTCTCTGCTCCCAACTCCAATGTTTCCATTTGTTTAGCCTCCCTTTGCATTGAGCACAAGCAGTTGGGTATGGCATCATTTCAAAAAAGGGGAAAAGAGGACTTATGTGAATACAATGTCTGGATATGAGAGGAATGAGAGAAGGAATAAATTCTTCAGACTTTATTAATAACAAGGGAATAACAAGTTATTAATAGCAAGGGAATTATTGTCCTTAGGGTACAGAGAATTTTTAGTTAGGAAAAGAGCATCTGTCATTTTTCAGATTCTGCAGCATTCAGCCTTGAAGATTTTTACCAATGATTAAGAATAGTCAAAAAAATGCATTGCCTTTAGCAAAATAGTCTTGTGGCTCATATGGTGGAGCCTGTTTTCATCCACCACTAAAATTAACAGGAAGCATGTGTGAGAAGAGTAGAATTAATATGTGAATAAGTGAAAAAGAAACAGCTAAAGCAAAAGCCCTTTTATGGGCTGAGGTTCTTTAAATTTTTTTTTTTTTAATTAATAAACTTTACTTTTTAAAGCAGTGTAAGGTCATGGAAAAATTAAGCAGCAAGTACAGAGTTCCCATATACTCATGTCCCCACACGTGGACAATCTGCCCCATTCAAAAAGTGGTAAAGGAACCTGAAGAGACATTTCTCCAAAGAAGACATACAGATGGTTAACAAGCACATGAAAAGATGCTCAACATCACTCATTATTACAGAAATGCAAATCAAAACTACAATGAGATACCATCTCACACCAATCAGAATGCCCATCACCAAAAAGTCTACAAACAACAAATGTTGGAGAGGGTGTGGAGAAAGGGGAACACCCTTGCATTGCTGGTGGGAATGTAAACTGATAGAGCCCCTATGAAAGATGGTATGGAGACTCCCTAAAAAGCTAGGAATAAAACTACCATAAGACCCAGCAATCCCACTCCTAGTCATATACCCTGAGGAAACCAAAGTGGAAAAAGACACATGTACCTCAATGTTCATTGCAGCACTATTTACAGTAGCTAGAACATGGACGCAACCTAGACGTCCATTGATAGATGAATTGATAAAGAAGCTGTGGTACATATATACAATGGAATACTACTTAGCCACAAAAAGGAACACATCTGAATCTATTCTAATGAGCTGGATGAACCTAGAGCCTATTATACAGAGTGAAGTAAGTCAGAAAGAGAAATACAAACATTGTATACTGACACATATATATAGAATCTAAAAAGATGATACTGGTGAATTTATTTTCAGGGCAGCAATGGAGAAATAGACATAGAGAACAGACCTATGGACATGGGGAGAGGGGGGAAGGAGAAGGGGAGATGTATGGAGAGAGTAACATAGAAATGTGTGTTTGTGTTAGTTGCCCAGTCGTGCCTGACTCTTTGCGACCCCATGGACTGTAGCCTGCCAGGCTCCTCTGGCCATGGAATTCTCTAAGCCAGAATACTGGAGTGGGTTGCCATTTCCCTCTCCAACATATGTAAATACCATATGTAAAATAGATAGCCAATGGTAGTTTGCTGTATGAATCAGGGAACTCAAACAGGGGCTCTATGGCAGGTTAAAGGGTGGGCTGGGGAGGGAGATGGGAGGGATATCTGGGAGGGAGCGGACATGGGTGTACCTATGGCTGATTCTTGTTGATGTGTGACAGAAAACCACAAAGTTCTGTAAAGCAATTATCCTTCAATTAGAAATTAAAAAAAAATAAACTTTATTTTTTAGAGCAGTTTAAGGTTATGGCAAAATTAAGCAGCAAGTACAGAGTTCCCATATACCCATGTCCCCTCACACGGACAATCTGCCCCCTTGCCAGCGTCCCCCACCAGAATGGCCTATTTGTTGCAGATGACGAACTTAAACGGACACACTATCATCACCCAAAGTGGCTTTTCTTCTCATCCTCTTTACAGGGTCTTTCAGAAAGCAGAAGTTTTTAATTTTAGGGACAGCTACATCATCAATCATTTCTGATTTCATGGATGATGAAAGGCTGCTGTATCTAAAAAGTCATTGCGATAATAGAGGCCACATAGTTTTTCTCCTACATCATCTTTTATATTTTTTTTTAGTTTTGCATTTCACATTTAACTCTATTTTGAGTCAATTTTTGTGAAGAAAACTGTATCTAGATTTTTTTTTTCTTGCATATGGATGTTCACTTGCCCCAGGAGCTTTTGTCGAAAAGACTATATTTCTCTATTCTATTGCTTTTGCCAAAGATCAATTGATTCTATTTATGGGGTCTATTCTGGGCTCTCTGTTCTGTTGATCTATTTGTTCTTTTGCCATATTGCACTGTCTTAGTGACTGTAGCTATATGCCAAGTCTTGAAGTCATTAGTATCAGTCTTACAATCTTGTTCTTCTCCTTCAATATTTAACAAAATAGCCTAGGTCTTTTCCATTTCAAATCTTTAGAATCAGTTTTCCTATATCCACAAGATAAATTTCTGAGATTTTGATTGAAAGTGCATTGAATGTATCAAGTTGGGAAGAACTCACAGCTTGACAATAGTCTTTCTATCTATGAACATAGAATTTCTCCAATTATTGCGTTGATTTTTTTCTTGTCATCAGTTTTGTACTTTTCTTTATATAGATTTTGTACATATCTTGGTACTTTGCATACTTGGAATAAATTCCATTTCATTATGGTGTATAATTTTTATACATTGTTGGGTTTGCTGTTGTTGCTGTTGTTTATAGTCACAAAGTCATGTCTGATTCCTTGGAATCCTATGGGTTCCACAAGGTCTCCCTGTCCTTCACTGTGCCTCAGAGTTTGCTCAAACTCGTGTCCACTGAGTTTCATCCTCAGTCATCTCATCCTCTGTCACCCCCTTCTCCTCCTGCCTTCAATCTTTCTCAGCATCGAGCTCTTTTCAAATGAGCTGGCTCTTCACATCAGGTGGCCAAAATATTGGAGCTTCAGCTTCAGCATAAATCCTTCCAATGACTATCTGGACTGATTTCCTTTAGGACTGACTGGATTCATCTCCTTGCAAGAGTCTCCTTGAATACCACAGTTCAAAAGCATCCATTCTTCAGCACTCAGCCTTCTTTACGGTCCAACTCTCACATTCATATGACTACTGGAAAAATCATAGCTTTGACCATTTGGACCTTTGTCAGCAAAGTGATGTCTCTGCTTTTTAATATGCTGTCAAACTTTGTCATAGTTTCCCTTCCAAGGAGCAAGCGTCTTTTAATTTCATGGCTGCAGTCACTGTCCACAGTGATTCTGGACACCAAGAAAATAAAATCTGCCATTGCTTCCACTTTTTCTCCGTCTATTTGCCATGAAATGATGGGACTGGATGCCATGATCTTCATTTTTTGAATGTTGAGTTTTAAACCAGATTTTTCACTCTCCTTTTTCATTCTCATCAAGAGGCTCTTTAGTTTCTCTTCACTTTCTGCCATTAAAGTGGTGTCATCTGCATATCTGAGATTGTTGATATTTCTCCTGGCAATCTTGATTCCAGCCTGTGATTCATCCAGTTTGACATTTCCCATGATATACTCTGCATGTAAGTTAAACAAGGTGACAATAAACAGCCTTGTCTTACTCCTTTCCCCATTTTGAACCAGTTATTCCCTGTAAGGTTATAAGTATTGTTTCTTGATTTGCATATAGATTTTTCAGAAGACTGATAACCAGACCAGGTGGTCTGGTATTTCCATCTCTTAAAGGATTTTCCATAATTTATTTTGACCCACACAATCAAAGGCTTTCCCATAGTCAATGAAGCAGAAGTGGATGTTTTCCTGGAATTTCCTTGATTTCTCTATGACTGAATGAATGTTGGCAATTTGGCCTCTGGTTTCTCTGCCTTTTCTAAACCCAGTTTGTACATCTGGAAGTTCTCAGTTTAAGTACTGCTGAAGTCTAGCTTGAAGGTTGTTGGACTTTGTTTGCTAATAATTTGTTGCAAAATTTTGCAGAGATACTTATGAGAGATATTAGTTTGTAGTTACCTTTTCTTGTAATGTCTTTGTGTGGTTTTGGTAATACAGTAATCTTAACTTCATGGTTAAGTTACGAATTATGCTCTCATCTTCTGTTTTGTGGAAGAGACTGTAGAGGTTTAGAATAATTTCTTCTTTAAATGTTTAGTTGAAATTAGTAATGAATCCATCTGGGCCTGGTGCTTCCTATTTTAGAAGGTTACTAATTATTAATTCAATCTCTTTAGTAGAAATCATATTGTCTAATTCTACTTGCTTGAATTTTAGTCAAAGTGTCTTTCAAAAATTGGTCCATTTCATCTAGGTTGTCAAATTTGTGGTCATGGAGTTGTTACTTAGCTTATAATTAGCCTTTTTATTTCCATTATAATAATATGCCCACTCTCATTTCTGACATTAGTAATTTGTTTCATTCTTACCCTCACGCCCCCACCCCCTGCCATTTTTTGGTTTTGTTTCCTCAGGTGAAAACTAAGATTATTGATTTTAGATCCTTCTTCTTTTCAAATATATATGCATTTAATGCTATCAACTTCCTTTCAAGCAGTGCTTTGGCTGAATTCCATGAATTTTAAGTTGTATTTTTATTTTCACTTAATTTAAACATTTTTAATTAAATTTAAAAATTAAACTTAGTTTAAAATTTTTAAGCCTTTGATTGTTTGTATCACAACAAACTGTGGAAAATTTTTAAACAGATGGGACCACCAGACCACCTGACTTGCCTCTTGAGAAATCTGTATGCAGATCAAAATGCAACAATCAGAACTGGACATGGAACAATAGACTGGTTCCAAATCAGGAAAAGAGTACGTAAATGCTGTATATTGTCACCCTGCTTATTTAACTTATATGCAGTGTACATCATGCAAAATGCCAGGCTGGATGAAGCACAAGCTGGAATCAAGATTGGCGGGAGAAATATCAGTAACCTCAGATATGCAGATGACACCATCCTTATGGCAGAAAGCAAAGAACTATAGAGCCTCTTGATGAAAGTGAAAGAGGAGAGTGAAGAAGTTGGCTTAAAACCTAACATTCAGAAAACAAAGATCATGGCATCTGGTCCCATCACTTCATGGCAAATAGATGGGGAAACAACGGAAGCAGTGACAGACTTTATTTTCTTGGGCTCCAAAAATGACACTTGCTCCTTGGAAGAAAACCTATGACCAACCTAGACAGCATACTAAAAGCAGAGACTTTGCTTCGCCAACAAAAATCCATCTAGACAAAGCTATGGTTTTTCCGATAGTCATGTATGGATGTGAAAGTTGGACTATAAAGAAAGCTGAGTGCAGAATTGATGCTTTTGAACTGTGGTGTTGGAGAAGACTCTTGAGTGTCCCTTGGACTGCAAGGAGATCCAACCAGTCTATCCTAAAGGAAATCAGTCCTGAACATTTATTGGAAGGACTGATGCTGAAACTGAAACTCCAATACTTTGGCCACCTGATGCAAAGAACTGACTCATTGGAAAAGACTCTGATGCTGGGAAAGATTGAAGGCAGGAGAAGGGGATGACAGAGGATGAGATGGTTGGATGGCATCACCGACTCAATAGACATGAGTTTGAGTAATCTCTGGGAGTTAGTGATGGACAAGGAAGCCTGGCATGCTGTGGTCCTTACGGTCACAGAGTCAGACATGATTGAGCAACTGAACTGAACTAAAAATTTTAAATGTCTCTTGTTATTTCTAATTTGACCCATGTGTTATTTAGAAGTGTGTTTGGTAATCTCCAAATATTTGGGAATTTTCTGGTTATCTTTCTGGTTATTGATTTTTAGTTTAATTCCACTGTGGGTCTGGTACAGTGTATGACTTTTATCATTCTCAGTTTGTTAAGATGTTCTTTTTTATGGCCCAGAATGTGGTTTAGTTTTCTGTATTTTCTGTGTGACCTTGAGAAGAACCTATATTCTGGTGTTTTTGAGTAAAGTAGTCTACAGATGTCAGTTATATCCAGTTGATTGATGGTACTATTGAATTCATCTATGTTCTTTGATTTTATGCCTGCTGGATCTGTTTTTGATAGAGAAATTAGAGTGACTTCATCTATTTCTCCTTGCAGTTCTATTTCTACCAGTTTTTGCCTCATGTATTTTGAGGTTGTGTTGTTAGACTCAAACACTTTAAAGACTGCTATGTCCTCTTGGAGAATTGACCCCTTTGTATTTTTAATGTACCACTTTGTCCATGGTGTGGCTCACAGGGTAAAGAGTCAGCCCACAATGCGGGAGACCTGAGTTAGATCCCTGGGTCAGGAAGATCCCCTGGAGAAGAAAATGGCAACCCACTCCAGTATTCTTGCCTGGAAAATCCCATGGATGGGGGAGCCTGGCAGGCTATAGTCCATAGGGTTGCAAACAGTTGGACACGACTGAGCAATTTCATATATATATATTTGTCCGTGATAAGTTTCCTTGCTCTGAAGCCTGTTCTGTCTGAAATTCATATAGCTACTATTGCTTTCTTTTAATTGGAATTCACATGGTATCGGAAAAGGCAATGGCACCCCACTCCAGTACTCTTGCCTGGAAAATCCCATGGATGGAGGAGCCTGGTAGGCTGAAGTCCATGGGGTCGCTAAGAGTCAGACATGACTGAGCGACTTCACATTCACTTTTCATTTTCATGCATCGGAGAAGGAAATGGCAACCCACTCCAGTGTTCTTGCCTGGAGAATCCCAGGGATGAGGGAGCTTGGTGGGCTGCCGTCTATGGGGCTGCACAGAGTCGGACACGACTGAAGTGAGTTAGCAGCAGCAGCAGCAGTAGCAGCAGCAGCATGGTATATCTTTCTCCATCCTTTTATTTTATTCTATATTTGTCTTTATATTTAAGGCGGTTTCTTGTAGAAACCATATAGGTAGCCTTCTTTGGTTTGTTCTGATAATCTCTATTTTTTAGTTGATATATTTGTACTATTGTTGCTTAACGTGATTACTGATAGAGCTGGATTAATATCTACCATATTAACTTTTTTCTACTTGTTTTCCTTGTATTCTGTTCCTATTTTTGTCTTCCATTCTTTTTCTTTCTGATAATTGTGCTTTGAATTGGGGATTTTACATGAATCTATTTTCTCTTCCTTCTTAACATATCAATTATGCTTAAAAATATCATAGTGGCCATCATATGCATTTGCAATTAAACCGACTCCCTTTTCAAATAACATTATACCACTTCATGCTTCATAACAAAATATTCCTAATTCCTCCTTCTTCCTTTGGTGTAATTTACCTCTTATACATAAGCTGTAATTTACCTCCTATACATAAGCTATAATCCTTAAATACACTTTTACCATTATTATGTTGAACAAACTGCTACTTGTTAGATCAACTAAAAATAAGAAAAATAAGTTTTTATTTTACCCTTACTTAGTCTTCACTAATGCTCTTTATTTTTCTGTAGATCTGAGATTCTAACTTTCATCATTCTCCTTCTCTCTGAGGAACTTCTTGTGTAAGGCAGATCCACTGGCCACAAATTCCCTCAAATTTTGTCTGAGAAAATTTGTTCCTTCACTTTTCAGGGTTAGTTTCCCAGTATACAGAACTCTATGTCAGTGATTTTTGTTGTTGCTGTTTTTTCAATATTTTATTTCATTTTCTTCCTGCTTGTATGGCTTCTGAGGGGAAATACGATATAATTCTTATCTTTGTTCTGTAAGGTTTTTTTTCCTCGAGATTCTTTCTAGATTCTTTCCTTTGTATTTTCTTTTCTGCAGTTCTAATATAATACACCTAGGTACGGTTGCATTGGCACATCCTTACTTGTTCTCTGAGCTTCCTGGATCTGTGATTAATTTAGGGAGTTTCTCAGTTAATATTGCTTCAAAGATTGCTTCTATTCCTTTCTCTCTTTCTTTTCCTAGTCTATTCCCATTACATCTATTTGACACCCTTTGCAATTCTCCAATAATTCTTGGCTATTCTTTATGTTTGTTTGTTCTTTAACATTTTTTTTTTCTCTTTTCATCCTTTTCTTTTTTGATTTTGGAAGTGTCTGCTTCCATACCCTCAAGCTCAGAGATTCTTTCCTCAGACGTGTCCAGCCTACTAAGAAGTTCATCAAAGTCATTCTTCATTTCTATTACAATGCTATTGATCTCTAGAATTATCTTTTTATTCTTTCTTAGAATTTCCATCTCTCTGCTTATATTACCCTTCTGTTCTTGCACATTGACTACTATTCCATCAGCACTCATGATCTTATATTTCCACCATCTGTGCTATATCTCTGAGTCTGGTTTCAATGTTTGCTCTCCCTCTTCCAACTGTTTTTTGTCTCTCATCGTGACTTGTTTTTTTTTTTTTTT